>PDHQ01000235.1:14690-32139 GCA_003339415.1 Ophiocordyceps camponoti-saundersi (nom. inval.) | reverse complement strand
GGGGGGGGGGGGGGGGGGGGGGGGGGGGGGGGGGGGAAGACAGGAGTGAAAACGTACTCTTGATTTGCCAGCCGTCTGTATAATTGGCGCTCTGTCCTGAGCCCGGAGTGGCATATACATCAACATATGAAAGAATAGCCGAGACAGGCACCGTCTTCTGTCCGAAGAACTTGTAAAGATCGAAGTCGGCCGTGAACTCCTGGCCGGCTGAAGGGCTCTGGGCGAGTAAGATGGAGCCTCTGCCGGGCTTGTTCTCCATGCCGATGCTCAGATACACATTGTCGGACGTGCCGCCGGAGAACCAGCTCTGCCACAGGCCATCGAGCGTCAATTTGACCTCGAGGGCCTTGAGGTGAGAGCAGAAGTCTAGTATGCCGGGAGGCGATACGGCCAGCGTCTGAGCCTTTGTGTCGAAGGGCGAGTAGTGCCAGTCCTTGAGCGCGATTTGTCCATCGTATTTTGAAGGCCACCTCATGCGGTAGATGTCCTGGTTTACGGCCGAGTACTTGTCTACGATGACTTCTCTGTGGGGATCTCCGACGCAGCGGGCAGTGAAGATGAGGCCTATAAGACCAGTCAGTATGTCCTTGACAGTTGAGAAGAGATAGGGGGGTGGGCGGACGGAACCCTTGAGTTTGAAGGGGTCTCCTCCTGGGGGCATCGTCTCCGATCTCCGCGGGAAGAGACTGAATTGGGTGAAGTTTTTGAAGTCGATGGCGTCGTTTCCAAAGGCCTTGACGAGGTCCACGGGCTGGTCTGCGACGGAGCCTTTCCACGGGCTGTTGAGCAGCAAAATCGTCTGGCCTCCCACCTTGATGAAGATGTCGTCGTTGGTGCCGGCGCCCTCCCAGCCATACACTACGTCGGATGACAGTTCTATGCGGACTTGAAGGGAGTCGAGCTCGACGCAATTCTCGATCTTCTCCAGTCCGTCGAATGACGGTGCTAGAACCTGGGCTTCCATCTCTGGAGAAAAGTTGCTCGCCTTGCCAGCGATGGAGAAGGCCAGGTTCTCGCATGCTGTCCCGTTGGCTGCTTTGGCTTCATTCAGTGTAAGTTTCGGGCTTGATGAAGATTGGGAGACGGAGAGGGGGAGGGGGGGATGTTCATACTGCCTTCGTCGCCTGTTTCTGGCGATCTCTTGCCAAGCTGGTGATTATGGAAAGGAGAACAGCTTCCCTGGCTGAGGAGGGAGAGCGATGTTTCGTCCAGATCGGGGAAATGCTCTTGTAGGCGATCGATGCCCATACCAACGTAAGGTCGAAGCGCATCCCAGACGCCCTGGAAGATTTCCTCTGCGGGGATGGCGTCAGTAAGAGAGAGTCAAGGCAAGAAAGTAGGGAGAAACTGGTCATCATTACCACTGAAAAAAGACGTCTGACACGCAAACTCCTGCAGTTCATCCTCGAGCCGGCGTTGAGATGGGCCGGGGGCCGACAGAGAGAGCTCAGGAGGGGGGTTAGGAACCTCGAAGCTCGGTGGAAGCTCTGGAGGCGGCTGCGCAACTCCTGGCTGTGTCACTGGCGAAGGCACGACCAAAGGGTACGGGTGTGTTCGGGGTGGGTGATGTGAGGGACCGGGGATCGGCCCGAGGCCGGATATGAACGGCGTGGTGGGGATTTGGACCGGGCGTGCGATATGGAATGCCGGTGTGATGTACGGGTTCGGTTTCTTCGGAGCCGGAAATGAACCTTGGGGCATCTCAGGCAGAGCAAGCGGAGGAGGAACCCGGACCGCAGGCCGGATCATCGGAGACCGGGCCTGCCCCGGGGGTAATTTGGCTTCAGGAATGGGCGAGACAGGGTTCGGGTTCGGGTCCATCGGCTGGTCAGCCATCGGCGGAGGTTCCGCTTGACCTACCACCGGTACCGGAGCATCCGGTCGTGAAGGGCCCTGTTCGATGCCCAGCCGGGCGCGTGCGACTTCATCCGAGATCTCGGCGCATCGGTTGTATTCGGCTTCTCATGGGTCAGCACTGGTGTAAGAAGAAACGCCCAGATCTTTCTCCGTACTGACCTTCGCCTGCGAGGTGGTCACAGAAGATATCTCGCAGAAACTGCACAGCCTCGGGATATAAGACATTAAGTAAGTCGGATCCGAGACTCAACAAGCCATTAAGCTGCTGGGTAAGATGATAGTTGGTCTGACACTGACACGTCGTGCTTCCCACCGGGGCCGACCGGATCGGAGCCAGTCCGACGAGAGGGCTGAGGGTAGCGTGTCGACGAGCTCTCCATCGTAAACGGTGAATTGCCTCGCGGGCGATATCATCATCAGCAAGGAAGCTGTAGTCAGTGACGGATGGGATAGTGGCATAGTAATGAACGAAACGAGGAGGCCATGCTCGGGCGTCACAGGTTGACCAATAGGTCGAGTAAAGGACGGAATCGTTGTCGAACCTGGCGAGGAGCCGATCATCTTCAGTCAAGGAGACGGCGTAGATTTGAATCGAGTTGAAGAAAGGTGGTCTGGATCGTCCATGTCGTCGAGTCCAGGATCGTGCCCAACCCTGGATCGCCGCTTGCGGGTTCGTATGAGCCACGACGTGATACCGTCCCGGCATGACGGCCACCATCTCATACGATCCCCATAGAACGCATCGATGCTCGAGCCCGTAAGAGCCGAAGATTCCAAGGCTGAAGGCAGACGCTGCTGGGATCGGGCCAACGATGTACATCAGTCTGGGATCACCATCTGGCGACCCGCTCACGAATTTGGGCGGTGAACGAGCTTCAAGGCTTTTCGCCGTGCCGAGCCATGGCAGTAAAAAGCAGGCCAGGGCCCGGCCAAGATGCATTTTCGCTATCGAGTGAGTCTTCTTTCTGTTTATGCTGTAGAATATCTCGGCGGGGAGGGGGGCTAGGAAACTTGTCTCGAGAGAATGTGTGTGACTGTCAATATGAGGGAACGATCTTCTATGGACTTTGTTCAGACTTGACTGCCTGTTTGCTTCTTATACCCGGACAACCTACGAATCGGGCAATGAAGGAATAAAGACAGGGAGCTATATGTTGGGATCGGGTTAAATGGTTCGAGCCAAGGTTGCTCTATCAGAGTCAAGAGTCCCCCAAGTAGGCAAGTTGTCTGTGCAGTTGGCGGCTTTTTGTCTTTGCTTTCAGCTGGCCATTTGCTTGGTAGGACGTGGAATTCCTTCATGACGGACGTTGCATTGACGTGTAGGAGGGTGTTGAAGGGAAAGTCAGGATGTTGGGTTTGAATTACTTCTGTTTACTTAGCTAAAACTTGGCTTTTAAGGTTGAAAGTCTCAAAGGTGAGTATAATCAAGATCTTAAAGACTTGATGGAAAACTCTGACTTGCAACCGGAAGTTGTTAAACCAACGTACGGGAGTTGTAAAACCAAGTAAGAGGGGGGGGGGGGGGGGGGTTGACAAGTTGGAACCTTTCTTTAGAAGTCGGAACATATTCCGTTCCCCAATTGAATTCAAGTTTAGTCTTTCTTAGTTGCCATTCTTTTCCCCCCTTCTCTTGCGCGGCATTACGAAACCGTTTGAGTGATATATCTCTACCTACTACATACATACAATCAGATGAGAGCGGGTAGAAGAGGATGGCATTAGCCTGTGACCTCAATGTCGAATACCACGTATATATGTATGTATATATATGATATAGCTATATAAAGGAACAAGAATAAAAAGTGCCATGGCTAATTCATTAACCATAACCAAGTCTCGGAAACCGGCCTTCCAAGCACTTCAATGAAATACCCGACATGAAAAGGAGAAGAATAATTCACGCATGTCAAATCTCAGCATAGGCCGTTGCTACGTGTCCATTTTCGACAACGGCATGGAGACAACGTCATGTCAGTTACCCAACTTCTTACCTACCTGTGTGTGTGTGTGTATGTATGTACACACACACTCAACTCTCCATCAGACTCCAAGGAACCCAGCTGTCATCTCCATTCGAATCAAGGTCAATCCTGTCTTTCCACCCATAGTGTCCTCCTTGGATTAGCTTGTGTGTTTGATAACGATACCTCCACTGGCGGTTCAAACTGTTGTCATATTAAAGTTCCCAAGCATAATACCTACCCTGCCGAGACTGGCAACTAATTACGAATGAAATCATCAAGCCTGTTGCTTTTCTCACGGCACGTCTGTATCCCGGAATCTCCGCGACCTTGTCCGTGTGCCGAGGTCTTGTTGCGGAATCAACATTGAGTTCCTGGCTCTCCAGAGGCTCCTCTCGCATGATTCGGACTTATCCAGTAATGTCTGCTAACCCCCTTCTTATCCGTCGGTCGATGCCCCCTCTACTCTTGCTCATCCGTCGGTATCGATTGCAGCCCAGCTGTCTACTTGACTAGATGTGCTCGCACGCGACAGCTGATAGAGCTGCCTCCCATCAGCTCCTCCCATCAATCCGTTTAATGACCATCTTTAGGCCTCCTCATCCGTCGAGATATGGACAACTTAGATTTGATGATGTTCTCTGTATGTATTTACCATCCAGACTCATCTAACATGTCCTCTCCCTGAAACCCCCCACCGACTACGGTCAATCCTTTGACTGCTCTCGACACACTCGACTTTCCAAGCGCCGGTTACACTTTGAAACTATCGCCCGCCATGCCAATGCCAACATGAACTAAAGATGTAGGAAGGAAATAGGATAAGAAGAAAAATAAAGCACAAATAAAAATAGTTGCCCTTCGACTTGGACTGAAGGGAGCTTGTTCGTTCGAAACGCTCAAATCCGGATGCGGGTCAACTGAATATGTACCTGTCCCGCTGATGCCAGGTCGACGGGTTCTGGGGGAAGTACCGGAACGAAGAAACACGACCATGGCTCAATGCCCTACAAGTCCCTTGTGAGAATCTCGAGCCTCGAAAGAAGTGGCTCCAGCTCAGCACTAATCCGCTTAACGCGGGCCATGGCTTGCGCAAAAACTTCTTCGGACTCCGTGTCGACAAGCAGATCACTGGAGAGCGTATTCGACTCAGTTCCGCTTACTATGTCGGGACCGTCGTTGTCGACCGTCTTCTGCGGTGGCTCTGAGTGGAACAGGGCAAATTCGGGATCCCGTTCGAATTCGTCATCGTCGGATGCTCCGCTTTGAGTGACCTTGTGGCTTTCGTCGGGGCGCTCAATAGCCGGCATGCTGACCTTGCTGTCTCCCTCGTCAGGCTGAGCTGGGTCGTCGACAAAGTCGTCAGTCTTGCCCGACAGGACTGAGAAGTCGACGACAGCAGATACTTGGGGCGTGTCGACAACGAATACCTGGGGCTGAAAGTTGTAGGCGGCGGCGCTGTCGAGGCTGAGCTGAGAAAAGTCCATGCTGTGCTCGGGAATCATGACCATGCCAATCTGTTCTTGATGCGACTGCTGACCGCTGCGGGGATTGGTATCCTTGGACGTATAGGTCGGTAGATGTTCCTCATGCTGAGGCTCCGCCTTGACCTGGGGGTTTGTGCTCAGGTGGTCGAGGAAGTTAGAGAAGGATGGACTAGAGAGTAGCATGCGCGTCAAGTCGCCGAGGCGCTTGTTTTCCTCAAACAAGAGACGGTTCTGGGCACGCAGATGGTTGTTATCGTTGACCTTGGTGGCAATTTCCGCCTCGAGTTGGGAGATGTATTCTGCACCGGATCAGTCAACAGATCAATCAACGAGGGCGAGGGACGCATTACCTTTTCTCCGCGACCGGAATGCGCGAGCCGAGACCTTGTTGCGAAGCTGCCTCCGCTCCTTGCTGCTCAGTTTCTTTCCCTCCTCGCTGGCCAAAAGGCGTTCGTCCTCGTCCAT
The DNA here is from genome assembly GCA_003339415.1 of Ophiocordyceps camponoti-saundersi (nom. inval.). Lineage (NCBI taxonomy): Eukaryota > Fungi > Ascomycota > Sordariomycetes > Hypocreales > Ophiocordycipitaceae > Ophiocordyceps > Ophiocordyceps camponoti-saundersi. Next base: position 26,369 of record PDHQ01000235.1, on the reverse strand, counting down.
GTCTTCGTCATCCTTCCTTGAGCGAGGCAGGCTGGTGTGAGCGGCCTGACCGGACGACTCGGGCGCGGAAGGTGTGGCGCGCATCGAGTTGAGGACCTGGGCGATCTTTTGTTCGACGAGGGGATCGGCCGGCTGTGGAGCCTTGACGCGCTGTCTCTGCTGAGCATTTGCTTTGGCGAGAGCAGCCTGGGAGTGAGCGCCTGGATAGAGACGACCGACGTTGCTCGAGGAGGAAGCCGGAGATGCGAGGCCGTCGTTTTCGATGTTGCTCGGATTGACGGTGTTGAGGAGCGGGTCGGCGTCGATATCCATGGCGAGCAGCGATGGCGATGTGTTGAACATGAAGGACTGGGTATCGGGCGTCGTCAAGTTGTCAAGATAGCAGTCGTGGTAGCCGGCGTTGGTGGTCTGGTTGACGGCCATGGTGTTGGCGATGGCGCCTGGAACGAAGCCTGTCTGCTGGCGATACAAGTCATACTTGTGGCTAGGCCCGCTGAGCGCCTGCGGGGTGGATGCGGGAAGGCCGGGCGTTGGGACGGGGATGGATAGTGGACTAGAGAAGGCGGCCTTTGCCGTGGGCGTGGGTGAGAGCGAGGAAGAAGGGTAGTTATTATTGTCGAACTCTGATAAGTCGATGAGGGCGTCGAAGTCGACGGTGCTGCTAGAGGCCGACTCCGACATGCTGGTTGGTGGTTCGTCGTCGTCGCCCGTCGTCGCCGGGAGTTGGGAGGATGAGCCGCTGTAGTCGCGGCGAAGGTGATGATGATGGTAACGATGATGAAGATCAGAGGCAGAGAGGGAGTATTCACGAAGCAGGATAACTACCGTCAGAGCGAGGAAGTGAACCAGCTATGAATGGACCGTGTGCTAGATGGCTCGGCGCTGGAGGGGTGTGAGGCTTAACAGGGTGGATAGGGGACGCGTAAGCTGCCGAGAAAAGAAAAACGGGAGACAGGGTTGTTCGCTGCTGCAAGCCGTCCTTAGGTAAGAGGGACTTTTAGTGTGGGCCCCGAGGTGGCGCAGTCAAGGGTCCCTTTCTCCATGCAGGATGTGAATGAGCTAAGCATCGCATCCCACATTGCGTCGGTTCAGACCTGGGAAGAATGGCAATGATCTGTGATGCTGCGTGCGATCTGAGGCGGGGGGGGGGTTGATTGGATCGCAGACGTCGCACAGCTACAGAATTGCCTGTGTCTTTACGCATGTATATCCGTACATAGGTAGAGACACACACACATGCCGTACCTCATAGGCGGGCTTCTTGCCGCACCAACAACTTGCTGTTGTCCGTGCCCGGGCGGAGCGGAAATCACCCACCGAAATGTCCGCCAGGTCGGGACTCGGCCTTTGTAAAACCGAACCATGGTGGCTGTGCTAGCAGTGAGCCTGCGAATATATTCCTACATGCACATACATAGGTATATACATAGGTACCTAGTAATCAACCTCGAATACCTTTGCCCGCGATGAGACGAGTCTCTCCTTCGTCGTTATTTTTGGCTTGCCGTTGTACTGGCTCTACATACTCCGTCTGTGTACTGGCTCTAGCCGAGAATCACAGAGTTCACGTCCTTACCCACGCATGTATCCGCACAGATAAACAATCAGGACTGTGCATCAACGATACCTACCATCCTCCGGACAACGCTATCATGTTCTATCACGTGACGCGAATGGGCATCAATACACGAGGGCCAGTGAGGTGCCCAAAAAAAGAACACGACTTGACAACAAGGCAGTGCAGGACGCAGTCATCATTCCTCAATCATTCCTCTGCTATGTGCCGGTCCGAGGTTCAACGGCTATCCGCTACGGGCGGATCACTGTGCGCGGGAGCTAGCCGAGTTGGCTGCTGACGAGCTGTTTCAATCACTGTGCTGAATCAAGGTGCCGTCGTTTCAACCCAACTATTCGTACTCCGTCGACGCGGGTTTTTCTTTCTTTTGCCTCTTTTTTCCTTTTTCTTACACACTTATAGCATGTTATTCTCTTCTCCCTGATCCGGCTTGCTGTGTTAATGTTCGGGAGGAGTTTATGGATACGCATACTGTACATATGTACATAAACGGGTGGGTAGTGATCAGCAGCTGAGTGCCGGGTTTTGGGGTCTTTGCCGCCGCAGTCGGCCGTCCCGCAAAGATGAGCAGACTCTTAGGAATCATAGTCCTGACATGAATCAATGCCTGTTACCTTGGTAGATACCTAGGTAGGTAAGTGCCAAGAGAAACCGTGGGCATATGCACATACATACATACATTCATATGTAAGCTTCAAATCGTGAGCATGACTCGGAAATCTTGGAACCAGCACTGCGTGCGGCATGAGGCATTACAGTTGAGGCTCCTAAAAACAGAAACAAGAGAGAGATAACGAAAAAAAAAGAGTATAAAAGCACCTGTGGCGCAGCTCCATCAGCACCAGCCTCATGCGCCGCCGTGGTGATAAAGGCTAAAGCTATTTGCGCCACACTCTCGCCGAGCTGATGCCCTAACGCGGCCAACACCAGAGAGTTTTCCCGCCCCGCTTCCTCACAGATCCTTGTAACGGCAAGACCTCACCAACCTGACCGCAGCTATCACCACCGTCTACCGTCATCTCTCGTCCTTTCCAAGGCTATAGAAGCTTCGGATTTTTCGAACCTCCATGTGACTCGTCGCATCAGCGAACCTTTTCGGCTCCCTAGAAGCCCCTCGTGAGCGGTAAACGCGCTTTAACGCGTCTCGCTTGTCTTTGCCTAACCCCCTTACGAATCTAGGATATGATTTGCCTTCCTCGTTGAGCCCCCCATCTGGAACATCATGGCCAACCACAAGCGGCGACAGCCGAATGCTCTATCGCGTAAAGCCAAATCGAAGAAAGCCAAACGACGAGCGCTCGAAGATGAGGTTTTCGTGCCCCGCGAGCTGGTGACCAGGCGTCTTCCACCTGTCGTCAAGTCCAAGCACCGCAGCTATTTCGAATTCGTCCACAACTCAGACAAGAAAAGGAAGCTTGAGTTCGAGGTGAAGATACCCTGCGGAAACTCCGTCATAGACCTTTGTGCTGACTCGCTGCAGAACACGCTCGACCCGTATCCGCCGCATGGCTTCGAATTCGTCCCAGTCGGCAACCCTGAACTGACGACCGCCTGCAAGGAGCTATCTCGAGAGCAGGGCCTCAAGATATTCATAGTCGCGGTGAGAAATGACACCACCGGCCGCAAGTCGCGGACCAGGCTGACTCTTAGCAAGAAATCTCATGAGGCCGTCGCCCGCAGCCTTGCCACGCAAATGAATCGGGTCGGCTATCATTTCGACGCAAGCGTCGTACGAGAAGCCAAGGCGAGCTTTCATCATTTGCCGGAGCAGCTATCTACCGTCCCCGGAATACCTGAACCGATTCCCGAGCGTCAGGACCTCTACTACGCCCAGGCCGATGCTGTTCTGCGAGATCTGTTCCCGCGAATACCCAATACAGACCGACAGACCATCATTCTTCGCTCATTTACAAAGGTTCGTAAGGCATTCCATCTGACGGCTCGCTCTATTGACTAACTCCCGTGATCAGGGCGCCTCGTTCAACGGCGAGAAAGCCGTTGGGCGCACCGAAAATCTTACGCTCTCACGCCGGGTTCAGCTGGCCGTCTTGGCCCACATCAGGCACAACCATACCCTTTACGATGACTTGCTGAAGCGCATGCCATGGAATGTCGCTCGAAAAGCCGTGCAGCCCGACTGCCTCGATATACTCGTCAAGTGGCGTGGAGACGAGGAGTCTGGCCGCGATCAGCTGGACGAAATCCTGCGCGAAGTTGTCATCATCTCCGACTCCGAGGACGAGGATTCCACGGAAGACTCCACCGATGGCACTTCCGTCAACTCTTCAGCTCCTGCGCCGTCGGATGCTGAGAATATGCATCGTCGACTGCCTCTGACTGATGCAGGAAGCACAACCGTCACCGCCGGAGGAGGTCGAAATGACCGTCGCGGCTTTGAGCGGTATCGCCGTGCCTGGGAGGACGCCGTGCGGCGCAGCGGTGAGACACGGCACGACGCGGCGGGATCCTTCCATGATGGTGTTGGGGCCGCGTTCCGTGACGCACCCGAACCACGTATGACTCATGACGCTCCTGGCTATGCCCCGGCGCCCAACGGTTATGTGCGGCCTGGATTACAAGTGTACCGGACCGTGCCTGTCATGATTGCTCCTCCTGGCGTCTCTCAAGAGGTAAGCGTTGATGCTCGTCGTGATGAAGAAGCTGGCTCGCGTCTTCCACGGTTGCCATCAGGCTCTTCGAACCGGGACATGTTGGCGCACTCTTCCGCCGAGGTCGGACAGACACCCTACATGCCGAGAGCGTATCCCAGCCTCGGAACGGAATCGGAGCGTCCTTTGGTCTACGAGAACCGGAGCATGCAGTATTACTTTGGTCCATCTCCGTCTCTGGCGCAGCCGTGCCGAGATCGTTGGCATGTCGACGGACACGCACATCCGGGCGGGCTTCGGGCCATGATCCCAGTCCAAACGTCCGGATGTCCCCGTGGCCGGTACGAAATGTCCAGCATCCCGGCTCGAGTCGATGAGGCGCCAGCTTCTTTCACTCAGCCAGCTGCTGAACGCATCGTCATGAACACGGCCAGGCCCGGTTCTCGGTTGAATCCCATCGTCATGGAAGACCGTGGCGGCTTCTACGAGAGAGTTGCGAGTACCGAGAATGTGAACTTGCTCCCGCGAAATGACGGCGTTCCCACGTCGTCAGCCACTATGAATCCGCGAGAGACATTACGGGCTTGCCCAGGAGCGGAGCCCGCTTCATATCGTAGCCCCTCACCCATCATCACCACCCAGCTCGGGCATGCAGGCCAAAGCTATGAGCCCTCGTGGCATGTTGATCGACCGGGTGGCTTCGTCCACTCTACGAATGAAGACCATCGACCGCAGCGATGCAAGGAAGAGTGAGTCGGGCAGCATTTGCTCCGGTTACGCATCTTTCCCTTATAATGTTCGTGTTCTAGGTTACGTTTTCAGCAGGTTCAGGTTAGCGATGATCGCTTTTGGCCTCAGCAGCCTCGTCAACACCTTACCGTGGACGATGACTGTATCTTCATCCGGCAGATGCCCATGATGGCCTCCAACCACATCGATTTGACTCGATGAAGCGAGAAGCAAAACGTTTTCATTACTCACCACTATCTCGACGTCTCGTATATTCCCCCTCTTCCTCCACCCCCCTTTTCTTTCTCTTACCATGTTCATACCTTGCTCATACCTTTTAGCCTTGCTAGCAGTTTCCCCCCTACCACCCCCCCCTGAGCGTTCCAGTCATGGGAATGGTTCACAGGATGGATATGACTTCTGCTCTTAACGCGTTGAAAAAAAAAGGATACCCCCCCCCCGTCCGTTATTCTGTTTCCGCCTGTTTTTCTTTGCAAGCGCAAGATACCCGCGGTCTTTTTTTCTTTTGGGTCTCCTTGGCTTTTTCCTTCCCCTTTCCTTGCGGCTTTATATCCTTTCTCTCGATGGCGGAATGGAACGATGGCTTGCTGTGGCGCCTGAAGACAAAGTCGCTTCAGGCGTGGATGAGATGGAGTCCTTGTTCATATGATGTCGAAACGGAGCATGGACAAGAACAGAATGGCACAGTTTCTACGTGTCGTAGGTATGAAGTAATAGCAAAAAAAAGAAGTTCAACCTTTGAAAACCAAGACCCCCAATCTTTCCCTCTCATTCCCCTCATCGTTTACCCCCCTTTTCACCTACGTCCCCGATTCCGCATCTTGCTCACTCTCCCACCCGACGGACCACGACTCTTGGGCTGACCAAGTCCCCTCCTGCCCGCGGATATGGCACCCTTGCCGCTGCGGACGACGACGCCCCCGCCGACGCCGCCCCCACGACGAGAAGACCTCGCACGGGCGCCCGGCCCAACGGCCCTGCCGGCCTTGACGACGACGTCGTCGCCCGGCGCCGCAGCATCCGGCATCTCGTCGTCGACCTTGCCGGCCAGCGAGCGGTTAGAAAACTTGAGCTTGCCGCCGCGGCCGCGCTGGGCTGCGTCTCGGCTCTTGATGGCGGCGACGTAGGCGCCTACGCCCCCCTCGGCGGGCGCGTCCAGGTCCATGGCGGAGCCGTCGCCGAGGACGAGCTTCCCGTCCGGGTCTAGCTGGTGGGCTCTTGATCGGCTGCTTGGCTTGCGGGGCTTGACGGGCTTGGTGGAGGAGACGTTGGCGAGGGCGGATTTGTCGAGGAGGTCGAGCGGCTCGTCGCCTTCTTCGACGATGTATGTCTTTCCGCCTTTGCGGGATTTCTTGCCCCCGGCCTTACCCTCTGCGTCTGCGTCGTCGTTGTCGTCGTCTGAGTCGCTGCTATATAGGGCCTGGTCGTATTCGCTCTCGAACTGTTTTCTCGACCGTCCTTTATGCTCGTCGTCGTCGCTGCTATCCTCATCTTCGTCGTCGTCGTCGCCGCCGGCCCTTTTCGAGGCGTCCTTCTTCCTCTTCGCTCTATCTTTTGTCTTCCGTATGTTCGTCATCAGTTTCTTATCCGCCTCGGGACAGTTCTTATACACCAGTTCGTAGCCAAAGCGTCGAACCATTCGTTCCAGGATATGCTTCACTTTAGCCTTGAAGTGACCTTTGTGCTCGTGGCTCCACACCAGTAGGTTCGGCACCAGCGTCGCCAGGCGAGCCATCATCAGCTCTACGGGAAGACTGACGACGCAGACCTTGACGAAGCCCAAGCAGCTCTTCACAATCTCCCTGTTGTTCGACGTAAGAAACAGATCCATCGTCTGCACCAGATCAGAAATGGTCTGCTCGCTCAGACTGGACCGAAACTCGAAGAGGAGTCGGCTGATGGCTGTAATGGACGCGGAAATCATATGGGGCGTGCTACCGGCCAGACCGGCGCTGACCATGGTCAAGTACTCCTCGATGCTCGCTTTGCCGAGGGGCGCTCCGCTAGCCATATGAGGTATCCGGCTGCTATCGATGACGGCTCCTTCAGCAGAAGCCATCCGATGGCCCATCTGAACCAGCAGCTCATACGCCAGCTCGCGGGCCCGTTCGTTGCTCTCCTTGCAGCAGATGACGACTTCGCTGAGGACAGAGGGTAGGAAATGAAGCGATTCGTCAGGTACAGAGGGAAGAAGCGCCAAGATGGCGGCCAGTCGCTCACGTCTCGCGGGAGTGGACACCTTCTGGGAGCTAGACAGAATGAGCTGCTGCAGCTCCGCGTTCCTTTCCTGCAATGCAGCTCTGCCGAGCTCCGAGCCGGCGAGCCGGGGGATCAGCTTGTACGCCTTTTTCTGCAACTGGGGCTCGCTCTCCTTATGGGCGATGACGGATGCGATTTCGAACAGTGTGGCGAAGCTCTCGCGAGGCAGATACGCCGACATGGCGATGACAAGGTCCATCAACGTCTGCGCCGTCGACGGCATGGGGTCCTTTTTCTGCTTTTTACTCTTGTCCTCTGAAGAAGGGGCAGTCTGAAGCTCTGATGCCAACATCTCGCTCACCCGGCCAAAGGTCTGCATCACCTCATGCTGCGGCGCGGTGCTGAGGAGCGCATTGATCGTCTGCAGCATGGGCCCTCGACTCTGCGGAAGGGTTTGCGTGTAAACGTTGAAGAGAACGGCCAACAGATTGGCGGCGAATTGACCAACATGGGCTAGATTCTTGCGTGCAGTCTCGCGAGACACCCTGGCATAGAGCAACAAGTCATCTTCATCGTCGGCCGCATTGGCAATGGCTTGATTGGAATCGATGAGCGTCTTGAGCGCCTTGCATATCTCCGGCCTCAGGTAGACTTGTTGATAGAGTAAGTTGGAGAGCATTTCTGCAAATGGCTGGTCGAAAGCATCGACCAGGTCCAGGGGCAAATCGCAGTACCCGGGCAGGATGGACCAAGTCTGCTGGACCAGAGTCTCGTATATCTTGACCTCCATCGTCTTCTCCGCCTCTCCGTGTTCAAGAACCTTTTGGAACAGCAGGCCACTCAGAGGCACCATCTCGTCTTTGAAGTGGGCAAGTCGGGTGTTGCTGGTGTAATCGCGCAGAATAGGAAACATCCACGCTCTTCCGGGCTGGCCTTTGGCGCTCTTGGCGATGTTTAGTGGCAGAGCGGTCAAGACGGCCTCGGGGCCCATGGCTCGGATGGCCTGGCCAATGACTTGGTCTGCTTCCTTCTTATTTCGAAAGGCAGGCTTCTCCCGGACCTCACCGATCGTCTTGGTAATGGCAAGCATCCTCGGATATGATGTCCATTTCAGGGCCATAAACATGGCTCCCAGGACATCGAAAGTCTGCAACCAAGCCGCCTGATACTGGACAGTAAGCAGCGACTGAGCAATGTTGGCGAGCTTATCGAGAATCTTTTCGTCGTATATGGAAGGGTTCAACACGGCTTCGTCAGGAATGCAGTTGGCGATGAAAGAAACCATACACTCGGAGGCGGAGATGCGAATATTCTCAGATTCGGATTCGAGAAATTTGGCCACCAGGGTGAATAAATCGGGAAGCTTTTGAAACGTGTCTAACGGCTCCAGCTGAGACGAAACGTCATACCCTCGCGATACAATGGCGAGCCAGGGCGGGACGAGCTGCGTGTCGTTTGCGGCCGGACGCAGCTCCGAAATGATCTCCATCAAGCGTGGCAACCTGGCTGACGACGCGTCTTCTGACATGCCCTTGAATATCAGCTCGAAGATGTCGAAGACGGCCATGGTCATGTACTCGTTGCCGGTTTTGGCAATGTTCAACAACAGCTCGCATAAGGATTCGATCTTGGTACTCGGCCAGCCGCCACTGGCCGCTGCCACGGTCTTGACCAGCTGCAGCGCATGTATCAAGGCCGGTTCTTTGGCCGACTTGTTGCCCTTTCGAGCGTGGGCGGACTTGCCAGCAAGGTCCTCGAGGTTCTTCAAGGCTGTCTGAGCGCACATGTCGGCAGCCGGGTGATCCAGCGAGGGGCTTGGAGGAGGGTTCCTCAGGACAGTTTTGATTGCATCCTGGGCGCGTCTGCGCACCTTTGGCCTGTGATCAAGAGCGAGGTTGAGAAGGCCAGCGACAGCGCGACGGGGGCCAATCTGGGTTATGGATAGCTCCCAAGACGAACCATCCTGAGCCAACAGGAGGGATTCTAGACAACCTATTGACGAGCGGAGAAGTATAGGCTCTGTTTCTTGGTTCAATAGTATGGGCGCGAGCAGGGTAAGGATCTGGGTGAACTTGGAACGGAGCAGAGGCTGCGGGGCGTAGGGCGTGATTACGTCCAGGAGGTAGACGGCCGGTGTCGCCAGTGCAGATTCGATTTTTCCGCCTTTGTCTGCCTCTTGCAACAGCGCGAGGAGAGCGGCAAGGTATCCGGTCGGCGTTGGAGCGGCATTTTGCTCTCGCAGCGTCGACTCGACTGCTTGAAGGATAACGGCAGTCTGAGACGTTAGCCACAGCTTCTAGGCGGGCGAGAATTCGCAAAATACCCTTTGCTGGCTCTGCAGACCCGGGGATTTTATCTTGTCAAGTTTCTCGGCCAGGGTCGGCGTCACCGTAGTCGAGTGAGCCATCGTGAAGGTTTAAGAGGCCTGGACTGTGAAGTTGAAGATGATTGGGGAAGAAGGAGGGGAGAGAAAAAAAAAAGGCTTATCGAGATGGCGATAAGATATCGCGATGAGCCGATAGCGGTGAAGCACTTATGTACGTAAGCAAGCTCTTAAACGATGCTGATCTACCTACCCTACGTCTTGAAGAAACAGCAACGTCATTAGAATCATCATGTTGGACGAAGAGAAACCGGAACAGATTGAGCGAATCCTATACGTACATTGAACAGGCCTGGAATAGAGAGATAAAGAGGAGAATATGCATTAGGAGAATGAAGTCCGCTTTCACACTCGCCTTCAGACTAACATAGATGAGTGCATGTATGTATGTAGGTAGGTATGGAGACGTCCTCGCCGTTGTTCTATCAAGTCCAGCATGTTATTACAGCTAAGAGTGTGCATCTACACATGTATATATGCACAGTATGTTAATGTAGCAGTCAAGTTAAATTTACTGCCTTGCTTCCCGTAGCAATCAGCAGCCTCCAAGATCCCTTCATACATATAATTGACACATACAGTCCATACCTACTTACATACAATATGTGCCTTGATAACTACATAGTTAAACACCACTGACACGCCCCATGTCCTCCCATGACTCCTCCATGAGATTGAAAGCAAGATAAGAGAAAGAAAGGAAGAAAGTAAAGGCTTCCGCAACCAAAATCATCGGTGCATCGGAAGCCGCTTCATCAAGTGGTTTAACATTTGATTCCTGATTTCCACATCTTGTAGTCGAAAGTCGCGCCAATTCCGCCTCATTTCGTCAAACTGACCAGTGGTGAAGCTCTGCTTCTTGCTCCTGTAAACCGAGTTGTCTTGTCAGTATGGATGTATGTATGATGAACATACATAAGAGTTGTGGTTGCCAAGAGAGATCAGGTGCCAGTATGGAAAATGAAGAAACTCACGTTTCGAAAGGGAACATGTAATTGGCCCATTCTTCACCCGCATCCGTCCCCGAGGCCGTGGGGCTCCCCAGGGCGCAGTATTCCATCTTCCTTTGGGCGCATTCCTCTTTATCGGGGTGGTGGAGGCCGAGCCAATGGCCGACTTCGTGTATGGCTGCCACCCCGGATTCCCACTTCCCATTCTTGAACTCGGGGGCGCAAGTCGAGGTCATGACCGGGCCATCCATGTAGAACCAGGCGTCGTCTGTTATCTTCCAGTTGGGTAGATACGTCTCGCCTACGACGCCCTTGTCCCGGAAGATGTCCTTGATGAAGAGGAGGTTGAGCGTCTTGTAGTCGCCCATGTGTGACATGATTTGGAGACTTTCTCTGCGGTCGATTCTGTTGATGGACGAATCAGTGTACCATGTAGGCTGGCCGTGATACGCCAACTTTTGAAGTGTGAAGCGGAAGCCTCCCGGTCTGAAGGCCCGATTGAGCATTTTCATCTGCTTTCTGATGTTTTCTTCCTGAAAAGCCGCGTACGTTAGCTGCAAGGGTCACGAGATCGTAGGGAGTCTAGGATGAATGACGTACTGGGATATATCCTCTCTCCGGGCTGGACCAGGGAAGATTCAAAGTTTGGTTGTAATCGACAATGACGGTGACGTAGGTCTTGACTTCTATAAACCTCGAGCGTCGTCCACGAAGCCAACTCCTCCATCTCCTTCCCGGACCCGGGTCACGCTGGAGAGACTCTACTTTGTGACGATTCTTACGGGCCTTTCTGCCCTGTCGACGTCCTTGCCTTGTTCTGTCGTTTGGGGCTTCTCGTCTTCCTCTGCCACTTTTGCCAGGCACCCTTGAGGAGTCTGTTTCAAACGGACTGACTTGAACTTTTTCCACACAAAACGGAATTGATGAATTGGCCAAGGCTTGAGTACTGCCGGTCCCTGCGCCCGGGTATAAGACGAAGGCCGCAACTTGCAAGCCAAGGAGGGGAAGTAACTTGAAGAAGAGGACCATGATTCAATGTGCTGTTGCTGAACGGATGTCTGTGTGTGTCTATATAGTTGAAGGGACTTGGGGGGGGGGGGGGGGGGGGAGGGGGGGGGAGGCTCCCCCTTGGGCCCACCCCGCCCGGGGAACCGTCCGGGCTGTCAATATATTAAGAAAAAAAAGAAAAAAAGAGGTAAGGAAACGCACCAA
>PDHQ01000235.1:0-14680 GCA_003339415.1 Ophiocordyceps camponoti-saundersi (nom. inval.) | reverse complement strand
GGGGGGGGGGGGGGGGGGAGGGGGGGGGGGGGGGGGGGGGGGGGGGGGGGGGGGGGGGGGGGGGGGGGGGAAGCTGTCCATCTGAAGCAACTCTGCCGAGGAAACGATCGAGTCTTATATGTATGTATGTATGTATGTACATAGATGGTGACTGAAAGCCTCGTCCGTCTTGAGTCTCCACACAAGTAACTTGGGCGCGAGCCAAGTTACCCCTTGATATTACTTGTCCGTCTTCTCCACTAGAAGGGGGCGAAAGCGAGCAGATTACTAGTAGGTATGTGGTGTGTTGATACGCGATGTATTGACGGCGGCTTGCGTTGCCGTTAAGCGCCTCTCCGCGAAGGTACTCAGAGGGCGCCGCCCACGAGCCCGAAACACCGATTGCCGATGGATTGTACTACCTGCATACATACATACATACATACTTCTATGTTTGTATGTATGTATGTATGTGCTACATATACATACATACACATATGTACATACATGCAACTATACACGCGTGGTTCGCCGCTTCTGCGCTTAATGCTGTGCGTATTCTGTCTATATCCAGTTACCTACCTATGTAGGTATGTATGTATGTATGTAGGAACGACTATAGTCTGGTGTATGCCAGTTCCTCGCCACAGGCAACTCCCGGCTCACGAGATCTGCAAGTTCGTTCTCTCGGGAACGTGCTCCGACAGATCGACCTTTGAGAGCTACGACAAGCGGATCTCCTTCATCCCACGATCGATCCATTTCCCATTGTCGGTCCCCCTTCCCGAGCTGGAGCCAAAGTTGCTGTGCGGCCCCGAACAGGGACTTTATTCCGACACCGTTGGACCACGAGGGCATTGTTCGTCTGCGTTAGGAATGAGGACTCCCGGAAAGAAAGGCGCCTACCGAGTTTAGAATTGCTCGCAGCCGGTTACGGGGCTTCGGGCCGACGACGCGGTGCCTCTACATACATCCAATGTGTTGGAGCCGGGAGTCTTGATATACATATATATATATGTAAAGACCTAGTCAATATGTGTAGGCATATGTGAATCACCCCAGATGATCACTTGATAAATGTGAATAACGAATTAGTATGTATGTATGTATGTATGTATGTATGTATCTGCGTGATGAAGCCAAGATGATGAATACATACATACACACACACATACAGACATATGTACAGACATAGGCTTCAAGCCTCGCAAGTTGACTCTGTTCCTCTTCCAACCTCCTTCTTGTCGACAGAACCTTGTTTATCCTGCTTCTCGAAACGAAACAGTCGGTCTCGCGACTGGTTGGTTATATTGCCAATGGCCCAGACACTATGACGGATGCCTAGACCTGTCACCCCACAAGTCTGCCGATGGTCTTGCCTGAAACGGTCTGAGCAGTCTCCATTTATCCATGTCTGCGGAGAAGTATCAAGGCACATGTTTCCACGGCCATGGCTTCTTCTCCCTTTCTTTCGACTACATCCCTCCATATATATGTAGATACATATATAGAGATATATACATACATATAGCTTGAATATACCTATATATCAATCAAAAGGATTCACGTCTATACATACATACATACATACACACATAGCTGGGAGAAAACCCGAAGATCATCGGCCGCTACGCGCACACACTCGAGACGAAGTCAAGAGTTAAATCCTTAGACTTGGTTCTTTGCACAGGAAAACTCTGAGACGCTTGGCAGACCTACGGCTTCAGTTGCAGCCTGCGGTTGGATCATGAGCGGGCTCAGCCAGCCGGTAGCGCCCAGCGACCATACATACATACATATGTATGTATGTATGTACATATGTATATAAGAGTAGATGTAGCCTGCGAAGCATCTTGAACGTCTTTGATACGGATGATGTGCACGTAGATGACGCTTCCGGAAGAGTTCACATGCCTATAATCGACAACGGAAACACAGATATTTCATTCATACATACATACCATGTATGTATATATGTATGTACATATGTATGTATATGTATGTGTAAAACCTCCCTTGGGCGACATCGGAGAGGCGCTGATAACAAAAGGAAGATTTACATACTAACAAAGATGAGTATGTGTGCAGTGTGCACATACATACCATGTATACATATGTATAGTATAGCATCACGGGACGTCGATGCTTGACATTAACAGAGCGGATTATTAGTCGTCGTTACCTATACATACATACATACATACATACATACATACAACATGCATACATACAACCTAGGTATGTAGATACACATGACGATGATGGACGAGAAGCCGTCTCCGGAAATCTCATCTGATAGTTCCGTATCGTAAGATGTCGCGCGCACACACACACACACACTTTCTCTCTCTCTCTCTCTCACACACTCTCCCTCTCTTTTACATACATACATACACACACTCACAGTCATCTTTGACTTTGGGATGCCGCATCCGGCACAAAGAGGATGGATGTGGGCGATTGTGGGAACTAAGCCGACGAGCCTTGGCAACATGCCTTGGCAGGTTCTTGCAACATCTACCGGATAAGGGCATATGCCGAGCATCGGATTTATATCCGTTTTTCGAAGACGAGATTCCGCGTCTATAATATGTAGACGATCCTGATAGACATGGTTCAACCAGCTATTTACATATGTATGTATGTATGTACGAGGTGGGTTAGTACTACATAGGTAGTTGGGAGTGAGTTGATAGCCGAGGTTTTGATGACGGCTTCCTTCCGGGCCACGACGGGTATCCATAGCGGAGGATTTCGGGCCTTCATTCATGTATGTATGTATGTATGTATTCATCTTGGTTTTACATACATATGTACATAAAACCTCATTCCTGATGATGGGATTCCGACGCGTCAATCGAGGCGAATCTTGACTTTTTAAAACCACCGCCTCTTCCATGTCACGCTATTCGAGCTCAGATGGTTCATGCGGGCTACACAACCGCGTCCCAACTATCAGGTGCCTTTCTGTAGGATCTTGAAAAGACGGTGGGTGATTGGGTAGCTCATCTGATTGATCAGTGTAAGGATGAGATGCCACTAACAGGGTAACGGTATCTCGATCGTGCACTTTTGATGCTTGACATGACCATTTTCCATCAGAACAAGTTGCTGCAAACTAATCGAGGCTCTTGAAGTTGCACAAAGGATAATCACATCATATAGATAGAGCGCAGACTGGAAGAGGGTAAAGACTTGCACTGTATTAGCCTCTTGTCATTATCATGGCTCATCGTGATGTTCACGAACATGCATAATAATGGTATCCCTACATACCTAGCTAAAGAGATGCCTAACTGCTTTACATACAATCAGCAGTCGAAAGAAACAACAGTTTAATCGCTACATCGAAGCCATGCCTTAGTACTCATACATTGTATGTGTGTAGTATGTATGTATGTACATACATACATATGTATGGTATAAAACTGCTGCCTATTTCAGATACCCTCTTCTCGCAGCGTACATACATACATACATACTGACAGATGCGGGAGAGTCAGAGTCAGCACACAAGAATCCTACACGATCCTATTCCTGCCGCATGCCGAACCGTGTCACCGCACCCTTGAAGCTTATGTATAAGCCTCAGGACAAAGCCCCGCTTGGCGGTTTATTCTGGAAGAAGTTAATCGTAATTCTATCCATCGTCTCTTTGTGATGGAGTGATGACACGCACGTGTGTGTGTGTGTGTGTGTGTGTGTGTGAAGAGGGCTCGATCAACGATGCAAGCAGTCAAAAGCAGCACACATGTCTTCGTAAGCGGAGAGAATCATCATCATCATCATCATCATCACCATAGAGACATAAAAAGCAAGAAATAAAGATCGTTATTACGTTTCAGGACATGTGGTCTTCGTTAAATGCGGTCTAAAACAGAGTACATCGTATGCTTCCAGCCTCTCCGGCGGGTGATAACAAGAGAGAGAGAGAGAGAGCGCGTCGACAAGAGAAATCACAGGCAACTCTGACTGTGAAAAAATGCCATCTTCTCTTCTATCTAAGCAACACCCGCGCTGATGCCACCAGCCGGATCGGCGTCACCCGCCTTATTACCCCCAGGCTGGGCTGGACCCTGAGGAGGCGCAATGGTCACGGGACCTTTGCCGGGGTTCTCCGCAACGCGGTTGGGAGACGAAGGGAGGTCGGCCGCGACGTCGCCGCCGGTAAGACCCTGACGAGGATTGCCAAGGGCAGAGGCAGGCAGGCCTACGCTGCTGGCGCCGGGGGCTTGAGATGCGGAATCGCCGGTGGGGGCCTTGGATCCGGGGGCTTTGGATCCGGAAGCACCACCGCTGGGGGGAGTCGACGACCGGGCCGTAAGCTGAGAGGCACCCGCACCCGCACCCGCACCCGCACCCTTGGAGGGCGACGAAGAGGGAGGCGGTCCGGCGAGGTCGGAGGGGACGGCGTCGGCCGAGTCCGGAGAAGCACTCGGCTGCTGGGCGCTCGAGGGAACCTTGGGCTTGGCCATTCTCATATTGGGCGAAGAAGACGGCGCGCCACCAGGGTGGGGGGCAGCAGCGTTTGCCGAGCCCTGAGGAGCAGACTTTCCTAGGCCGTTGAGGACGGCGTCTGCGGTCGGGTCGTGAGGCTCAGCCATAGGTGGTTCGCGGTGTGAAGAGGGTCCGCCGGCGGAAGATGACGGTCCGCCGGAGGAAGATGACGGTCCGCCGGCCAAACGCGATCCCGGGCTGCTTCCCGAGGGCGGAGTAGCCACTCTGATGGGCTGGGCAGACAGCGTGGCGGCATCGGGGAGGGCGTCCGAAGAGTCTTGAGCACCGGACGGAGAAGGTGGCATGGATCCGCTCTGCTTAGGCGGCTGCTTGCTCCTCTTTTCGGGGGACGACATGGACGGCTCCTGAGGATCAGCCGGAGGAGTCATCGACGATCCGCCCTGCTTAGGAGGCTGCTTGCTCCTCGCCTCGAGGGACGGCATGGACGGCTCCTGAGGTTCGACAGGAGGAGGCATCGACGATCCGCCCTGCTTAGGAGGTTGCTTGCTCCTCGCCTCGAGGGACGGCATGGACGGCTCCTGAGGTTCGACAGGAGGAGGCATCGACGATCCGCCCTGCTTAGGCGGCTGCTTTCTCTTCATCAAGCCATCACCAGACAAGGCAGAAGAGTTCCGACCCATGCCACCCGTCATGGACGAGCCGCTCCCAGCGAGAGAACCACCGGACGGAGAAGCGACCGACTCTTTCGCAATGGGACCAGCCGGAGACGAAGCAGAGTCAAGAGGCGAGGATGAGGACAATGGATCCGATGACGATGAAAGGCCACCTGAAGAAGGCAGTCCAGCCGATTTCGGTGCTGCCGAAGACGAGGATGACGATCCGGGTACTGCGTTGCGAGGATCAGTGTCGACGGCGGGTCTTGCGACGCCGAGGCCGGCGAGGGCTCCGAAGACGGCGATGGACTGCAGCTTCATCTTTGATGGAGGGGAAAGGGGTTGTTGAGAGAGAATTTGGGAAGGTTGGAGGTTGGAAGTTGGAGGTTGGAAGTTGAAGGTTGAAGCTGGGGGGGGGGGGCGGTTGAGTTGCGGTTGTAAAGAGGCTTGAGATCAAGTCACTGGATGAGTGATGAAGTGAATAGAATCCTCGACAACAGCAACGACGGACAACTTTATATACTCCAATCTCCCGTCTACAAACATAGGCGATATGCCTTGCAGATACGTATGTATGTCCCGCCATCGTTTCGCTTTCGATCTACCCGGTGATGTAATGGCAAGGATCGAAAAAAGGAGGAAACAAAGCTGGAATCCTCGACATTCTTCGATCAATAAGCTCAACGCCGCTCCTGATTCCCGCAACTGGAAGATGGCTGAGGATCAAACAGGCGTTTTGGTTCGACGGACACCTGGCTATTGAGATCGACATGGTTTATACTATGAATGGAGCTGTGTCGTACGGGGTTTGCATACATACATATGTCCCAGCTATGACTTTGCCCCTGGCCGGAATGTTATGGGAAAGGCTTTAAAAAAAAACACATGGCGATCGGTTGGTTCCCTTGCTTATTACACGTGTAGTTTTGATTGTCCCCTGTATCACGTCTGAGTATGCATAACTACATACATACGTATGAACTTACATATAATCCGGGGAAGATGTTTATCCTTGTTCCCTCTTCATATTGATGAGAAAACGTGTTTGCCACGGGTCAAAGCAAGAGCTGTTACTACCGTCAGATGCCGTTGAGCTGAGAGGTCTAGGGCAAAAAAAAAACACGCCTCGCTCAGACACCCTCTCCTCTCAACCCCTCAACTTAACTAACCCAGCTAAGATGGGTTAAAGACGGATCCGTAGTGAGAGCACTAAAATGGGGGGGGGGACAGAAGAAGAAGAAGCCCAATGACGCAATCAACAAGCTTCCCTTCCTCCCACAGCGCCATGCACTTATTTAAGCCCCCCCCCCCCCTTTGCCGTCTTGAGACCGCGGGAACGCTGGGAAGGGGGTGGGAAAGGCGGTCGGCGTGTCGACCACGAGATTGTGTTAGACATGGAATCATCAATCGGTAGATTTCGTGCGATTGATGAGACTCGGGTTTTGAGAGATTTCACTCTTGTTCGTTTGTTCACTAGATGGTGATGGTGGTGATGATGATGATGATGATGATGATGATTGTACATTTGTTGCAGGCCAGGATGAGTCGTCGCATTCGTCCTGTTGGATGGCATTTTCTGGGTGATGAAGCTTCCCACTTAGTTATCCATCTGTAATGCTGTTCCGTCATATTGAATCGGATATAGTCGGAGAAGAAGACCAGCATTCATTCATCTGGTTGTTTTTGTCTGTCTGTCTGTCTGTCTGACTGTCACTTGCATGTACGGATACTTTCTTTCTCTCTTGAGTTGTTTCCCGGAGTGGTAGAGTCGTGTTGAAGAGAGGTTGGATGAGTTGAATAGGCTGAAGATGGGACAAGAAGAAGAAGGGAATCATTGTCAACTACGGATACCCCCAACCCTAATCTCTACGGATACCGGTCCCCCGGAGAAGAAACAGAAGCAGAAGCAGAAGCAGAAGAAGGAGAAGCAGAAGAAAAAAAGAGGTAAAACAAAATGATATCATCCCTTTATAACAGACACGGCTGAGTAACCCCGAACTGACCACCCCCCCCCCCCCCCCCTTTTCTACTAGTATAGCATCGAAACAAATCTCCCCCCCAGGAATGGAATACGATTATCTACATATCATATGCATGTGTATATGTATGTATGTATGTATGCGTAGTATGCACCTTCATACAAAACAAACCCCGAACCATGCCATTAGATCACCAAGCTCAGATCGGCAACTCATACACCTCCCGACCATCCACCTCCGACGGTTTCGGACTCGCCATCGTACTCAACGGACTCACCAGGCTGCCCCCCGGACTGGCCAGATCGACAGATTCCATCTCCGGTATAGGCCTCTGCTCTTGCTTGAGATGGGAATCCTCCTCTTGGTCCTCTTCCTCGCCCTTCTTCCTCTTCTTCCTCGTCAGGAACCAGGTTAAGCCTGCGATGGCGGCCAGCCCTCCCACGCCTCCCGCTACAGCCCCCGCTATCGCCCCGGCTCCTGCACTGTTGCCGGCGCCTCCCGCTCCCCAGCCGGTGGAAGAGTGCGTCGAGGTCGATCCGCCTGCGCCGGTGGGGACTCGTAGCTGAAGGAGAGAGGATAGAGTGGCGTCTGCGAAACCTCGCTTCGGCGTCGTGACGGTGGCACCTCCGGATGAACTGTTGATTCGATTCCATCTTTAGCTCCTGTTCCTCGTTGTTCATGTCTGGCTTCGACTTACCCTCCTCCTATCTTCTTGTAGATGACCGACGGAACTTGATAGCTATCCTTGCTATCCGGGAGCTCCCACTGCCATTCGTACGTCGAGAGATCCAAGACGCGAACCGGTTCAAAGTCGTCGCTGCACGACCCTTCCGTCAAAGGCAGAGCGCCCGAACGAATCTCCCCGCCCAAGACAATCATCTGCCTGCCGTTGAACGTCTGACAGCTGCCGCTGAGCTTGTCCCTGCCGATGGTCGAGTTGACCTGCTGCTCAGCGTTGGACCGGTCTGAGAGGGCGCTCGCGTCGATCCAGGTAAAGGACGGGATGCTGAGGATGTGCAGGTCTTCGTACGCTCGGCCGTCGCGTCTGCTCCAGCCGCCGTAGGTGGTGATGTGAAAGGCGCTGTTGTCCGGGGCGACGACGACGGACGTGCAGAAGTTGCCTCTGCCTGTTGACGGCGGTTTCCCCGATGCTCTCTGCGCCCACCAGGTGTGAGAGGCGATGTCATAGACGTAGACGACGTGCCAGTCTGAGTCGTATGAACTACTGCCGATGCCTGCCGTGACCTGTATGATAGAAGCGTGTGTAAGTCCGCGTCATATATGGCCTCGATATCAACGAAACACGTACGTTGCGGCCTCCAAAGCTGATGAGCATCCCTTCCTTGCCGGCAGGGATATACACCATGGCGCCGCCCTCGAGGCCCGGCACCGGAGTCCCATACGAGCCACGGCCCAGCGTCTCGTTGGTCCACGACAGGCTCTTGGAATCGAACCGAATCATGCCGCCCATGTAGGGCGACGTACCGCCATGAACAAAGTGAAGGCCCGAGCCGGGAACGCTGACGTACTGCGCATTCGTCCGACGGCCGAAGTTGAAAGCACCGCCGGCCACCCGGACGTCCTTCCACGTTCGACTCTTGACGCTGTAGGCCGCGACGTGGCTTCTTCTTCTCCGGCCGCCGCTTCCGAAGGCGTAGAGGGTGTCGTCTGTGTTCCAGAGGACGAGGCCGTCTTCTACCGAGGCGCTCGTGTGCGCCAGAGAGGCTGATCGGTGCTTGATGGTTGTGTTTTCCAGTAAGGACTGTGGGATCGGTCGTTCGACCGGGAACTGATTTCCAACAAGGAGTGAGTAGAGAGAGGGTGCTATACGATGTCTCTTTTAGCAGCCGTATCTCTTGATCTCTAGTTCGTTTCCCCTCGTCGATAAATCGAAGTAGAGGCTTCGAGTGTGTTAAAGGAAGAAACCTACTGGGTGAGATGGTATGTCCTCCAAGCGAGACGATGCTATATTTCCCGCCCATAAAGTACAACCTATCGCTGAGAAGGGCAGCTGTGTACGTGTAACGTCCCAATCAGATGCGTCTCACAGCCAGTATCAACTCGAGTCTTCAACTTACTCTTAGCAGCGACGATATAACAGACGTCGCCCAGCGTGCCGGATGCCAACCCGTAAAGGCTCAAGGCGGCCAGCGCATGAAGGAGCCTTGTCGCCATGAGCGGCGAAGGACGAAGCAAAGTCGAAAGAGAGCATGACTTTGGAACGGGCGCGAGAGAGAGAAATCCCAAGACGTACGAGAGCGAGAGCGAGAGCGAGAGAGAGGAGGGGGGGGGGGGCTGGACGGGATCGAGGCACATCAGCCTTGCTTTTGACGGGAGCTGAGAATTAGCGCTTTGCAAGGAATTTCTCATTGGTTGCTATCTCGTAGGCTGCATCGTCCCCCTCCCCTGTCGGGTATAGAGAAGGCCTCTGTGTGATAGGTAGGTTCATGGATGGGGGGGCCATGATGATATTGGATCTGCCCTTCTCTACTTTCTCTGGCCATGGCTTTTAGTAGCTGGTTTTTTTTTTTTTGCTTTTTACTATGATCCTCTTTCTCATTTGGTGGTTTAAATGAGAGAGAGAGAGAGAGCTGTTCGTTATTAGATATGTAGGTACGAACACACCTTCACCTTCAGGGGGAGGGTGAGAAGGGGGGGAGAGAGAAGAGGGGGGGGAGATGACATGTCTATATGTTTGGATAGGTGCGTAGGAAAGCAGCAACAGCAATAACAGCAGCAGCACTATCCATCATGTATCCGTACATAATAATTGGTGTGGTGTGCGTGTGTGTCAGTATGACTGCTTATCCTCACATGAACCGAACAACCCCTGAGAATCCCCCTTGTGAGCAGCTAGCCGGGGACGACTGTCCTGGCCAACCAATATCCGTTTCAAGGGTTTCTTTTCTAACTGCACTTCCGTAGGGGCGAACAAGACAAACACTGAGCTGACTGACGGGTCCGTCTTCATCTCACACCGGTCCCTCCCTCCCCCGAGCATCGATGATGATGATGATGATGATGATGATGATGATGATGATGATGATGATGATGATGATGATGATGATGATGATGATGATGATGATGATGATGATGATGATGATGATGATGATGATGATGATGATGATGTTTAGCCGCAAGACCCTGTAGCAAGTTTTCACGTCTCGTTTCTTCCATTCGATTATAACTACATGTCAATTATCACATGTCATGAAAAAAAAGATGTAACCTTCATCTCCTCTCCCCCCTTCTCCCCTTCTCTCTCTTCATCCAACCCTCTATCCGACGACGTCAAAGTGTTCAAGCAAAACTTGCACACCACTTTAGACCCAGGCAACGACACCAACGACAAGAGCAAGCACCGTCAACAGCGCACCCGGCAGCTTCACGGAAGAGGCAGCAGCCCTCATGTCAACATCCGGAGGACCCGTCGAGGCCGGCTTGTTCGAATCGAAACCGGAGTCGGACCCGGCCGGGCAGCCGAGGTCGAACTTCGGCTTCTTCAAGTTATCCTTCTCCGTAATGGCAAACTTCACCTTGTTCTGCGGGTTGGAATCTTTCAAGATGTACCAAAAGGTAGGGACCTTGTTGAAAAGCTTTCGGCAACCGACGTCGTCCCAAAAGTACTTTGCATTCTTCACGCTCGGCACTCCATTCTCACGCTGTGGTCCCGAGACGGGCCAGCCGATTTCCGTCAGCCAGATGGGCTTCACCGTCCCGGCTGCATCCTTGCTGGCCTTCTCGACGGCTTCGACGGTCTTGTCGAGGATGTCGCTGGCGTTGGTCACGTAGTTGTCCATGTCGTCATGGTAGTAAGTGTAGTCGTCGAGGCCGATCCAGTCAACGGCTTGAATGACGGCCTTATTGGCCGGATCCTTCCAGGCCTTCCAGACATCGACGTGACCGATGGGCAGCTTCGAAACGGGGCCTTCGGAGAATTCCTTCTTAAACGTCTTGATGAAGTCGACAATCTTATCCGCCGATGTCCCCGGTCCGGCCTCGTTCTTCTTACCATCCTCAGAGTTGCGGTAAAGATCCTCGCTGCCGATGGAGACGCCGATGAGAAGATCCGTAAACTTGGTGTCCCATTTCTTGATTGCCTTCTTCAGCGCGCCGATCTCGCCGTCGATGCCTTTGCCGCCCGAGGCCCATACTCCGAGCAGGATGGACGTGTTCGTCTTGACGGCAGCTTCGAACGCCGGAGTCATCTCGTCATCCGAATCCATCTTGAGGCAGCTGAACAGCCGCACGCTCGTGAACTGTCCGTTGGTCCCGGCCAGGGACTTGGCAGCCATGAACTCGTCCTCAAAGTCTGACGTGGTCTTGTGAGACCAGTCGTCGTTGGTGTTGCCGGAGTTGAAGCCGAGGTAGTTGGTCTGTCCCTTGTTACCGGCAAACAACTTGGAGGAAGAAGAAGAAGAAGAAGTCTTGGTGTCTTTGACGTCCGAATCCTTCTTGGAGGACTTGTCATCCTTGCTGTCGACCGAAGACTTTTCCTTGGTATCCTTATCCTCGTCTTTGACGTCCTTCTTCTTCTCGTCTTTGACATCCTCCTTCTTCTCGTCTTTGACATCCTCCTTCTTCTCGTCTTTGACATCCTTCTTCTTCTCGTCTTCCTTCTTCTCATCGGCGTTGTTCTTCTTCTTCTCATCGGCGTCCGAATCCACCGTGCTCGCCGGCTCTTTCTTGACGTCGGCATCTATCTCGACCGGCTTCGTAGACTCCTTGGCCTCCTTCTTTGTCGTCGTCACGGAGACGCTAGAGCTCGCGGCAGAGATCTCAGTCGATGTCGTAGAGGGACTGACAGTGGTGGCGCTGACGGCCTTGTCATCCTTGCCGGCGCCAGAGTGGGAGTCATGGTGATGGTCATGGCCGTCGTGAGGGCTAGCGAGAGCCAGCGAGCCGGTGACGAGCGAGCTGGCGATGAGAACCGACTTGAGCAACATGTTGAACACTGAACTGATGAACTCTCCTCTACAGCAGGATACCGAGGAGTATAAACGAATGAAGAGAGGCAAAGCGAGTGTAAAGAAACGAGAGACAAGACGATGAGAGGGGAATGGAAACCGTAGGAATTCAGTTCCATGGATTGCGCATGATTCGAGGGTTATGTACTGCTCGTATAGAGTCTGCCAGGCGCATTCACATTGCGGAGGCGATGATATCCACATTTCTCCTTGGTTAATGAGGAGGATGTAATAACAGAGTTGCCAAGAATCATGCTCTCATTTCGGAGAGAGTAGGCAAGCTGAAGAAGCTATTGAGGCTTGGTGAGGGGGGTTTAACGTTTCAAGGTTCATCATAGCTATTTCGACAACAAGGAAGACTATCATTTCTTCGAACGGTATGTGTGTATGTATATGATTCGGGTGAAGCTCATAAGTGTCTTCACATACATACACGTTCAGACAGGCAACGTCAAAGCCTATTATCCCAACCGAGTGGCTTTCGATCCCGAAATACGAGGGTCAAGGGGGGCAGGTCAAGGAGGGCGGAGGCACACCCAACAGACACATCACCTGAGGGCTGAGTTATGCAATAAATTATAAGCATGAATGTCAAATATTATGCTTAAGCCAAACGAGTGAACGACAGGGGCATCCTTGACCTCTCAGCTCATCTTTCCCCTCCCCACTGATTGATTGATTGATTGATGATGATGATGATGAAAGACTGTTGGGAGATTCCCTTATTTCCTCATTCTCCAATCGCTATTGAGGCAGTACCCGACGGCAGTTGTAGAGTCTTCTTTGTACAGCCCGTATCACTATCTACCAGTTGGGACGACACGTGAGATGCTTCTTGAAACAGAGGCGTTCCTCTCGATTTATTTGGTGACATCATTGCCATGCAACGTTAGAACCCAACCTTTACCTTCCAACCCTGCCTCGTCTCTCCAACTGACAAGTTAGCCTTGCCTACGCAGTCCCCGTTCTCATACGGTTTCTTCGTCTTCCCTCCCCTAGCACCGGCCGTCGACGATAGGGGATGACCAAATATGACTTCGGTCTTGGGCAACTTGTGACAGTCATGCGAAGGCGCAGCATTCCAGGGGTAATATTCGACGAAGCCGACCTGCGAGCTTTGGATATTGCCCCCCTTCCTCGGGAGTGTCCATTCTCCAATCGTAATCTCCTTTCCCTTGGTTGTCATGTCGATGACGGAACCCCTCCAGGTAGTTCCCCCGACGCGTTTCACCTTGAGGTGATAGGTGTGTTTATAATCTGCTGGTATTTCGATGGCACAGCTCACTCCAGGGCCGCCATCGGCGCCTGGTTTGCACCTCTTGTTATCGGTCGTCGTGGATCCAGCTTGGAATGTGGAAAAGACGAAGTGAAGGATCGAGGCGCCCCTTTTATCCTCTCTAGGTTGTACGCCGGTATAGGCAACACTTGGTAGGTTTTTGAACGAGAACTGCTGGGCAAAGTAGAAGCCCGTCTTGTGCGGAGCGTTGGCGACGCTAAAGGGGAAGGTTATATCCTCGAGGCCAGCATTCGGTATCTTGTCGAAAGACCAGTCGTGTTGAACGAGGGCGAGGGTGAATGGTGATGCCGAGGCAACGAGGAGAGCGGTTGGCTTCATAGTTGCCGACTTGTGAATGGACGAATGAAAACCTTTCTTCACTTTCTAAACAAGCCAGAGATGTGATGATGAAGGGTGAACTCTGATAGTTCAAAGGATTTGCGAAGGCGGGAAAACCACTTTACTTATCAGCAAGGCGTTGAGCGTGAACGGGTTGAGTGAGCTACCTATCATCCGTGCACACCTACATATTACATGCAGTCGAACATGACATGGCTACATCGTGGTGTTTCAACAGCCGGGAAGAGGACGGATGAGGAGAGGACGGCGGGGGAGAGGACGGCTGGGCAGAGGGGAAATGGGGGCTGAAAGCGAATAATCACACGTTAACTCTCCCGAGACATGATGTATCGGACAGACATGTGACGGTGAAATGATGATAAATCCAGCGCGAAGGATTCCTTTTGTAAGATGGATGTGTTTCAGTGTCTTCAGGACTGTCTGTTCAAGTAATTCATAGGTAGAGATTTCGATTTTCGCTGGATGAGTTGGAGAAGATGGTCATCGATCCTTCATATATGAATCTAGTCTACACGTACATACATATGCTAGAAGACTCCATCTACCTGTGTGATACGTGATATGAAAGCTATACTAAGTCTATATACGCGTACATGAAGTTTTGCCTACTACTTTGAGAGTCGATGCTGAGAACCGGTTCGGATCGCGTACAACAGCGCCATAAAGGGAAGCTGACTATGTATGTATAACCTGAAACCTCATCCTAAAGCGAGCCGTAGCATCTCAACCGCGGACACGAGAGAATCCTTCACTTCGCTTCGTCGATTTGAAATCCTCCCATAAGAGGGAACCGCTATAGACCAGCATCTTTCTCACCCGGCCATCCGTCATGGGCGTGGTGTTGCGTTCGTCTTTCCGTGGCGCCATGTGTGGCGGTGCTATTCCGAGCAAGCTAGTCACAGCCTCAGCCTTATTAACTTACTCATCATCATCCAACCCCCCCCCCCCCCCCCCCCCCCCCCCCCCCCCCCCCCCCCCCCCCCCCCCCCCCCCCCCCCCCCCCCCCCC
>PDHQ01000234.1:0-55777 GCA_003339415.1 Ophiocordyceps camponoti-saundersi (nom. inval.) | reverse complement strand
TATTTTAATATTTTAATATTTTAATATTTTAATATTTTAATATTTTAATATTTTAATATTTTAATATTTTAATATTTTAATATTTTAATATTTTAATATTTTAATATTTTAATATTTTAATATTTTAATATTTTAATATTTTACTATACTTAAGTATTATAAAATAATTAAAAAAGGTTAAATTAATAAAGGCGTTATAAGCGGATAAATTATAAGGTAAAAAAGCTTATAATAGCCTTATAACTAAAAGTTTTATTAAAGTTTTTATAATTTTAAATTAAACTTATAAAAAGTATTAATAAGAGCGTTTTTTTATAAGTAGTTAGTTTATAATATAAAGTAAAGTAAGCTATTATTTTATTTTCCTTATTATTATAAAAATAATAAAAGGTTATAATTATAAGAATATTATAAATATAAAGAAACTTATTAAAGCTAATTTTACTATTATAAAGCTAAGTTAAGGCGCTACTTAGAAATTTTAAAAAGCCTTAATAAATTTATAAAATATTATTAAGTTTTAGTTAAGGTAGTTTATTAATAAGGTATTTAAAAAACTAGCTATACTTTTAAAGCTTTCCTTTTTTAGAGTTTTAGTAAAGCTATTATTTTTTATAAAAATAAGCTTTTAAAATCTTAAGGGACTAAGAGGCGATATCTAAAATTTATACTTAGATAATAAAAAAAGATTAAAGGGATTTAAAAAAAATATAAGCAGGGTAGGGCTAACTTTTATAATATTAGTAAAAATATATAATAATTTTCTTAAAAGTAAAGTAAATATAAGCTATAAGTTTTTTATTATAAAGGAGTTAGTAGCTATAAATAGCGTAGTAGAATAAGTAAATATTAATAAAAGGAATAAAGATTTTAGACTTAATATAATAAGAAAGAGTTATTTAATACGCTTTAAAGATAATATAAAGGTATTTAAATTAAGTTATAGCTAGCTATTAAAAGATAAGGCTTTTAGGTTTTTTACTTAGTAAGGTTAAAGTAAAGTAAATTATAGCGCTAAAAGTAATTATAAACTTAATAATTTTAATATAAATTTCCTTTACTTAAAAGAGTAAAAAGCTTTAAGTAAATAAAGTAAGCTTAGTTAAAGCTAGCTATTTATAAGTAAGCTTTTTTATAAGGCGGCGAAAATATAGCTTTTATTAGAGTTTATAGTAAATTTAAACCTTAAATATATATATTTTTTATATAAGTTAAATAATATTTTTCTTAAAAATTAGCAGAGTTATATTAATAGAGTAGGCTTTTATAAAATAAAAAAGCTTATTTTTAAGTAGCTAGAAAATTATTTTATACTCCGCTACCTAATTATAGTAAATACTCTAAGCTTATTTAAGCTAATAGTAAACCTAAGCGGAGGTACGCTTAATATTAAAAATATTAATATTATTTATAAATCTAATAGTAAATATATTAATTACTTATATTTAGTATTTATAAAAAAATAAGATATATAAGATAAATAATACTAAAGAGAGCGTAGAGCCTTAAAATATTCTAATAAAAATAAAGAAAAAGTCCGATAATTTATTATAAACTTTTAAGCAGGAGGTATAGTTAAAAAGGTAAGAGTAAAGGAAAGCTATAACTTATCTAAGAAAGCTAAGAAAATTAAGAATTTCTAATAGCTTAAAATATAAAATATAATTAAAAGCGCTTATTATATTTAATATTAAAAGGGAGGCGGAGCTTTAGAAGCTTTAAGCAGTATAAATAAATTTTATTAAAAGGAATAAAGCGTTATTTATAAACTAGTTAAGCTAATTACCTATCTAACTTTATAATAAGATTCTTATAAACTTTATTATATAAGATATTTTTTTCGCTATTATAGTTTTAAAGATTTTATTTATAATATAAAAAAAAAGATAAAATAATAATTACCTTAAGTTTAATAAACCTCTAAGCTTTTTCCCGCTTTCTAAAAAACTATAATATTAAAAGTTTAATATTAAGTAAGAAAATATTTATAAATAATATATCTTTAAAAAAGCTTAGTTAAAACTATTATAAGAGGTTATTTATAATTTTTAAAGAAGCTAATAAGGATATTATTAAGCTTAGTAGATTTCTATAATATAATATTAGAAATAGTAAAGCGGATTTTATTTTTAGTAACTTAAGAGAGAATATTTATTAAAAGGAAAAGGTTAAAGATAAGAAAATATAAGGTATTTTCTAAAAAATAAAAAAAAAACTTATAAGCTAAAAGTTTTAACTTTTTAGAGAAAAATAATTAGAAAGTAAAGTTTATATCTTATTAAAAAAAATATATATATAAGCTTTAAAGAAGCTTAGCTATAAAATCTTATTTACTAAGCTATAAATTATATAATATTAAAGTTAATATTTATAAAAATAAAAAATTACTTCTAATTTTTTTTTTATTTTCTTAATAAATAATTTTTATTATATTATAAGATTTTAATATATTTATAAATAATTAAAGCTTAGCTATATTTATTAATATTACTTAATATATTTTATATTTAAAATTATAAAAATAACTTTTAAAATTTATTATAAATATAAATAAAAATTATATTATTAAGGTAATTTTAAAATTATTAAGTTAGCTATAATATTTAATTATTTATATAGCTATATTATTAACTTTTTAATATTTATTATAAACTCCGCTTAAATAGCGGAAAGTAAAAAGCGGTTTTTTATTTTTATTTATAAAATATAAAAGTTAAAATATTTCTAATATAATATTAAAGCGAAGTTAAAAAAAGGAAAAATAATAAATAATATAAGTTAAAAAAATATAATAAAAGTTAAAAAATTTAAAATTTAAGCTAAAATATATAAGGAAATAATTAGGTATATTTTAAATTAAGTTAATAATATTAGCTTTTCGCTTATATATTTTCTAAATAATTTTATAAAAAGGGGTAAGGAGTTTAAGGCGGAGTTAGTAAAAAGCGGAGAGAAGCTCCGCGAAGTAAAGGGAGGTATATTTATAAAAGTCTTAAAAAGGGTAATAAGCGTTAAAATCGCCGAAAATAGTTAATAAAGTAAAGGCGGAGGCGGAGTATAAAGAGAAAGGAGAAAGTAATAAGCGTAAAAAAAGTCTAATATATATTCTATATAATAGAAAATAGATAATAAATACCTAAAGCTTATTATAAAAGGAAATTTTAATAAGGTTAAGATTTATAATAAAGTTTTAATTATTAACTTTATATTATTTATATATATAAAAGAGAGCTTTACTTTTATTTTAAATAAAATAATAAAAAGTAAGTTTAGGAAATAAAAAATAATTATATATATTAAGCTAAAATTCTTATATAATAATAATATTATAATTTTTTTAATAAAATAAAATAAGCTAAATAAAGTAATAAATTTTTTATATATTTTATAATAAGGTTATAATTTTTATAAAAATTAAATATTAAAAATAATTATTTATAATTATTTTAATTATATAAAGTTTATTAATATAAACTTTACTTAGAATTATAAAGCTAGTTATAAGTTATAAAGTTTATTATATAGCTTATAGCTTTTATAAGTCTTATTAAGTTAAGAGCTTTTTAAAAAGATTTAAGTAAATAATCTATTATAAAAAGATTATTAAAATATATTTTTAAAAGATTTATAATATACTCGCTTTTTTAAAAAAACTATAATAAAGCTTTTATTTTTTTATAAAATTACCGCTAAGTAAAGGCTAGAAGTTAAGTAAATTATAATAATTAAAAAAAGTAAGGTTTATTAAAAAAGCTAAACTTAATATAGCTTTATTATTTCTAAAATTTTAAGTAGTTTTTAAACTATATAAAATATATACTCTTATATAAAATATAATAGCAGGGTCTTTCTTCTTTTTATATAAAGTAGTTTTTTTCTCCGCTATTATATAAAATAGCTATATAATATTTATATTAAGGGGGCTTTTAATAATACTTAGTAATATACTTAAATTAAAAATATTTATAATATTACTTAAAATATATAAAGTTTTTATAAAGTTTATAATAAATTATTTTTATATTTATAATTATTTTATTTAAGTAAAACTTATTTATATTTTTTATATTACTTAAGCTTATAATAAGATAAATTTACGAGGCTTTTTCGCTATTAATATACTAAAGTTAAAGTATTTTTACTTAAACTATATTAACTTTATTTACCTTTTTAATAATATTAAGTAGCGCGTTATAGTTATAATTAGCTATTAAAATTTAAATACCCTTAGCGATAATAATATAAATATAATATATATATTTAGCCTCCGCTTTAAAAGCCTAAGCTATTTATTTATCCTTAAAAATAAAGCTTTTTATACTTTAAGTTAAATATAATAACGAGATTACCGCTAAGAAGTTAGCGCGTAATAACTATTACGAAATAGCTTATAGCTTTATTAATATTTTAGATAACTTTTTAAAAAGTAAGCGCTAAAACTTTATTAATTACTAGAATATTTTTTACTAATATAAGTACCTCCCTTTCTATTCTTACTAAAACTAGCTATATAAGGGGCGCTATAAGGGGGGCGGAGTTTAAAATAAAGTTTATAATTATACTAGCTTAAGTTAAAGCTTTAAAAGCGGAGTTTAACTCCTTACTTATTACCTTATAAAAAGTAGCTTTAATTAACTTTTAGATAGCGTAAAAAATAATAATAAGTAAGCTAAATAAGTTCTTAGAGGCTTATTAGCGTTATTAAAGCTTAGTAAATACTATATTAAGAATATTTTATATAAGGCGAAAATTTTACGTAGAGATTATCTTAGTAAGTTTTTTATATATAAATTTTAAGATAAGATTTATTAAAGTTTAAAAAATATTAAAAAATAAGTTATTAGAGTTAGTAATAGCGTTATATTAACTTTTACTTATATACGGATATTATTAGGATTAGTTAAGCCCCTAAGTCTCGCTATTAAGTACTATTAGCACTAATAGTAAACTAAGAGGCGGACTGCCTTATAACTCCGCGTTTAAAGTTATTCCCTTAGGAAAGTTAGACTTTAAAAAATAGAAAGTATTAAATTCTTATAATATTATAACGTTAAGTATAAATAAGGACCCCGATTATCTAAAGTTATAAAAAAAGTTAAGGAAGCTTAAGTAGTTTATAATAATAACTAACTTATTATAAGAAATATAATTAAAAGCTTTAATAAAGTTTAATAATAAAAGTAAGGCAGTGCTACCTTAGTTTTAAACTACCTTAATAGTTTTAGTAAATATAAAGATTATTATACTTATAAATTATTATAACTTATTACTTATTTAGCTATTTAAAAAAATACTTACTGCTTCTGCTATAAAAGAGATTTTTTAATAATAATTATTTTTAAAACTTTTCTTATTATATTAAAAAGCGAAATTAGTTTATATTTACTTAAAGTATAATATATAGCTAATAGTTTGCCCGCCTTTTAGATAATTCTAATATTTAAAGTTTTAAATTATAATCGAAAGTAGCTACTATTAATATAGCTTTAAGAAATCTTCTAGAAAACTTAAATAAAAAAAGGTTTATATTTTTTTAAGAACTTAACTAAAATCTTATTAAAGCTAGCTAACTCCTATAAAGTAATAAGATAAAAAGTAAAGTAAAAATCTTTATTAGTAATAATATATTTAATATAGAAAAAAAGAAAGGGTTTATTTAAAATAAGTAAAAGAGCTGAATTAGTAAAAGTAAGGAAAAATTATTAGCTTAGTAAAGTTACTTTTTATAAAAAGGTAAATATTAAAGTTAATTTTAAGTATTTTTATAATATTAAAATATATATAAGTTTTAGCGTAGCTTAGCTATAAAGCTAAGCTTAGCATTTTATTATTTAAAATATAAATAAATTTATTAAAATATTATTATAATAATAATAATTTATATACTAATATACCTTATATAGCTTAAAACTATCTTATATATATTTTAAAAGGGGGAAAAACTAAAAAACTTATAGTAAAACCCTCCCTTTAAGCATTACCTTAGCTTTAAGTTAAACCCCGCTTATACTTAGTATTTTATATATTTAATAAGTTAAGTATTAACTAGTAATTTAGAAGCTAATATTTCCCTTAAAGCGGACTTTACGGTAATAAAAGTACGCGTAAACTTAGTTTAGTATAGAGTTTATATAGCTTACTTATCCTCTTAGCTATTATTATCGCTATAAACTAAATCCTTATATTTAATTAAAATAGCCTTAATAATTTAATTTATTAAAGCCTTATTAGCGTAACTTAAAAATATATAAAAGTTTTATTATCTTATAATAAATTTTATAATAGCTAAGTTTAAAAAATAGCTAAATTATTATAGTAAAGTTATAAATAAGTATAAAGTTAAAGTTAGAAAAGGGGGTATTATTATATTCGCTTTTTAGCGTTTCCGCCCTAGCTATTATTAGTTTCTAATTAGCGCTAAAAGGGGAGAAGGGGTAATATATATAAAGTTTTTATTTATAAACCTCCGAAATTAAGTAATATACGCGTTCTTCGCTTAGTCCTATTCCGCTCTTATTTTAAAATAAAGTTAACTTTACTTAAAATAAAACTTTTAATAAAAAGAGTAATAATATAATCTTTTTTTATAAATTATAAAATAAGTAAACTCGCTTTTTATATATAAAGCGGTAAAATACTTACTATATTATAATTTTATTATATAATATTTAGTAATATATTTAAGTTAGTAATATTTAAAATATTATTAAAATTAAACTTTTAATATATATAGTTTAGTATTAAAAATCTCCGCTTATATTATTATATTTTTATTATAAATATTAATTATATTTATTATATTATTAATAATAATTATTAAAAAACTCTATTAAATTTTAAAATAGTATTTTTCTATATATAATTATATTATTAGAACTTTATTTAATAACTTATTTTTTTTCTAAAAAGCTTCCTTACCGCCTTATTATAAGGCTTACGCTAGTACCTTTTTTATAATAAGAGTATAACTTTTACTAATTAAGCGTACCTTTTCTTTAAAAATAATATAAAGCTACTTTAAATCGGACCGGAGCTTATAAATAGTATTTTAAAATATTACTATAATATCGCTACTAAGTAATTTCCTTATTATAAAAGCTTAGCTTTACTTATAAAGTTTATAGTTAATATTTATTATAATTACCTTAAGGCTTTAAACTTAGAGCGAAGTAATTATAAAATTAAAATAAATTATAAGCTATCGCTTATATTACTTAGAAACTTACTTTTTAATAGTTTTCTTTAGCGATTTAGCTATAATTATAGCTTATATTAAAGGAGTTTTACTCCCTTTAAAGTTATAAAAAAAAGGAAACCGCGGCTATAATAGCTAAGAAAATATTACTAACTAATAAAGTTAAAGTAAGGTAAGCACCTCCCTAAACCTTTTTAAACTCCGCTACTTATTTAATAATTATTTATATAAAAATAAAAATATTTTTTAAAATAATTATATTAATATTTACCTTAGCTTTTAATAAGGTAATAAATATAATAAACCCTTAAGTTTAAGATTATTATAATTTAAAGTAAAGCTATATTCCGGGTAAAAAATTTTCGTAGTTATAATTAACTTATATAGCGTCGCCCTCCTCCTTAGAGTTACTCTAGGCGTAGCTAGCTATTATTATAAGGTAATAAAAGGAGTAGAGTTTACTTATAATATTAGAATAAGAAGTTTATATTTATATTACTATTAGCGTGGAATTTATAAAGTATATAAAAGTTTAGCTTTTTATAAATTAGTAATCTTAAAGCTTATTAAAATACTATTAATAAAGTCGCGCTAAGCGTTATAGTAAGCTGCGCTAATTTCGAATTTCTATACTTTTATTACCTCCTAATAGTTTTACTAGCGTAAGTTAGTAAAAGTAGCACGCTAATAATATTAAGCTTATTTTATAATTATTATAATAGCTACTATTACTTAGTTTTATTACTTTTATAATATAAAGTTAATATAAATATATAATAATATTATTATCTTTATTATTTTTAGTTATTTATAAAATAAAACTATTATATTTTTAAGCTTATTAAGTATAAAAGTTAAGTAAAAGTTTAGTTTAAGTTAATTTTATACCTTAGCTATAAGAATATTTAAGTAAAAGAAGCGCTAAATCTTAGTTAATATTATATTAAGGTAAAAGTTAATATTAATATAGATAATTTATAATATATAGTTAAAGCTAATAAAGTTAAAGTTATTTCCTTAATATGTCGCTTAGTAGTTTAGTATAAATAAGATTATAGCTAATAAGGCTTTAAAGCGCTATATAAAGAAAATAGTTATACTTTTATATATTTTAAAAAAAGGTTTTAATTTTTATAAAAAGCGGTGGGGGTAAAGCTTTATAGTTATAAAAAAGTAGTTAAGGGAGCTTTATATCCCTTACTAGCACCTTATTTATTATAAATATTAAAATTTACGCTATTTTTACTTTAGCCTCTTTTTAAAGCTAGTATAAAGTTATTATTTATATTAAATTAAATTATATTTTATAATTAAAATAGCGTTATAAGAGATTACTTTTAAAACTAAACTTTTATAAACTTATTACTAATTTAAAACTAAGTTAGTTTGAAATAATTTTAAAATTTATAAAAATAATATATATATTTATTATAAGCTTAGTTTTAATATAATTTTAAAGTAAAATAATTTTAGGATTATAAGGTATAGTTACTTTTATATAAAATATAAGTTTTAGCGCTATCTTTAATAAAAGTTAAGTATACGCTTTTTTTCTAAATATATAACAGCTATATAAAAGCTATAGTAAAATTACTTATAATAATATTTTACTATATATTTAAATTAAAAATACTAATAATATTATTAAAGTTATAATATATTATTATAAACTTTAATATAGGAGATTTTTATATTTATAATAATTTTATTTTATATTAATTTATTTAACTTTTATATATTCTATAAACTCCGCGCTTATAGTAATACGGATATAAACTTTTTATTTTTATATTATAAGTAAACTCCGCTCCCTTTATTACTTTATAATAATAATAAGCCGCGCTTAAAGTAACTCTAAAAAGAAAGGTAATATTATATAAGTTAATTATAACTATAAAAATATTTTACTTAAAATATAGCTTTACTTTAAATTATAATAATTTTAAACTTAAAAGTTTACTATACTTTTTACTTTATTAAAAGCTAAAGTAAATATTAATAAGATTATTTTGAAAAATACTTTTACCTTTATAAAAATAATTATCGAATAAATAGTAGAGTCTAAAAAAGTTTAAAAAGGCGCCCTCTTTATTTTAATTTTATTAATTAGTAATATCTTTTTAGCTATTACGCTTATAATTTCCTCTCCTTTTTATAGCTTTAGGGGGGGCGGAACTTTTTTAATATAAGCTATAATTATAGCTAAAATATTAAAGAAAATTATTAAAAAATAAATTTCTAAGTAATATAAGCGATAGCTTATAATTTATTTTAACTTTATCGCTACTTTACTTTAAGTTTAAAGCTTTAAAGTAATTATAATAAATATTAATTATAGATTTTATAAGTAAAGCTAAGCTTTTATAATAAAGAAACTACTTAGTAGCGATATTATAATAATATTTTAAGATATTATTTATAAGCTTTAATTTAATTTAAAATAGCTTTATATTATTTTTAAAGAAAAGGTATATTTAATTAAGGGAGGTTATATTTTTATTATAAAAAAATACTAGCGCGGGCTTTATAATAAAATAATAAGGAAGCTTTTTAAAAAAAAATTAAGTTATTAAATAAAATCTTAATAATATAATTATATATAAAAAAATATTATTTAAAAACTTAGTAAAGTTCCCTAATAATTATTATCGATAATATAGCGAATATAAACTAAATTTATAATAAAAGTATAATAATATAAGTAAAGATTTTTAACGCTAAACTATATATATTAAAAGTTTAACTTTAATAATATTTTAAATATTACTAACTTAAATATATTACTAAATATTAAATAGTAAAGCTATAGTATAATAAATATTTTATTACTTTATATATAAAAAGTAAGTTTACTTACCTTATAACTTATAAGAAAAGATTATATTATTACTTTTTTTCTTAAAAATCTTATTTTAAGTAAAGTTAACTTTATTTTAAAATAAAAGCGGTATAAAACCGGGCGAAGGATATATATATTACTTAACTTTAAAAGTTTATAAACTAAAGTTTTATATATATTGCCCCTCCTCCCTTTTAAGCGCTAACTAGAAATTAATAATAGCTAAAGTAGAAACGCTAAAAAGTAAATATAATAATACTTTTTTTCTTTAATTTTAACTTTATATTTATTTATAGCTTTATCTTAATAATTTAACTACTTTTTAAAATTAGCTATTATAAGGTTTATTATAAAATAATAAAACTTTTATATATTCTTAAGCTATATTAATAAAGCTTTAATTAATTAAATTATTAAGGCTATTTTAATTAAATATAAAGATTTAATTTATAATAATAATAATAGCTAAAAATATAAGTAAGCTATATAAACTTTATACTAGACTTAGTTTACGCGTATTTTTACTATTACGAAGTCCGCTTTAGGGGAAATATTAGCTTCTAAATTATTAGTTAATACTTAACTTATTAAATATATAAAATACTAGGTATAAGCAGAAACTAACTTAAAGTTAAGGTAATACTTAAAGGGAGGGTTTTACTTTAAGCTTTCTAGTTTTTCTTCTTTTTAGAATATATATAAGATAGTTCTAAGCTATATAAGGTATACTAGCATATAAATATTATTATTATTATTATATATTAATCTATTTATATTTATTATATTAGTAACTTTTAAAATAAGGTATATATATATAGTTTTTATACTTTAAGGCGGAAAAGCTTTAACTTAGGTAATATTAACTTTATTAATTTTCTTAATTTATTATATAAGTATATTTTAGTTACTATAAGCCGCTTTTATATAAACTCTTTTTATAATTATAAAATATATTTTCTAAATATAAATTATACCCTTATTAAAAATAATAAAAATTTACTAAATTATAAGGGTTCGACCTCTAAGCTATTTGCGAGGAGGTGACTTTATTATTTAGAATAATTATAAAGAATTATAAAAATAGGGTTATAACGCCTAATAAGGGTAGGCGATCCGCGCGCGCGCCGCGCGCGGAAATAACTAATTACTTTATATAACTTAGCTATTCGGGTATAGCTTAAATCCCTTATATACCCCGCCGCCCTAGGAAAATAAAAGTTCCGTCCCCGGCGGGGGTATAAGTTAAAATAAAATAAAAATTCCCCTACGCGTTCCCCTTCCTTTTTTTTCTTTTTCTATATATTATCTATTCTAAAAGTATTAACCTTATCGTTATTACGCTATCGCCGCGCCGCCTCCTCGCGTTATTTTTTTTTTTATTAATATATTACTTTATTTATTATCTTATTAGTATATCGACCGCGCCCTCGACGCTAACTTATATTATAGGGGAGTATATCGTATAGGGAAATAGCGATAACGAAGACGCCGCGCCGCTAATAGAGGTATCGTATATATATATATTTTACCTTAACGATTTTATAAATAAAGGTATAGCCGAATATATCCGCGGCTAGGCGGCGGCTTATTAAGCGTATTATTCGCGGCGTAAGAGGTACTTCTAGGAAAGGTACCTTTTCGCCGGGGACGCACGCTTTTAGTAGGCCGCCCGCGATTTATAAAATATAGCCGCTAATAACGAAGCTATCTAGGAGCCCGCCCGCGCTCGTAAAGGTAATACTCCTAGCTATTATACTATCTTAACGCCTATTTTCTAGGCCCGCGCTAACCGCCTTAGGATATAGCTTAATACCGTATAATTTACCCCTCGCGCTATTACTAATATTTTTACGTCCTTATCGCCTAAGCTATTTAGCTTTAACGCTCTTATCTCTTTTAGCGATAATATTATCTCCGCGCTTATATTATTAATATATTACCGTAATATAAGTAGCGCTATAATATAATATTAATAATACTAAGCTTAGTAATAGGGGTAAGTTATTATTAGCCTTAACGCGTTTACCTCCCGCTATAAAAAGTCCTTATAATAGTAAAAGTAAACTTAGTAAGATATTCTCGCCTTATAATAAAAGGAGGCGGCCGCCTAGGCTAAGGATTAATAATAATAATTTAAAGTTAACTATAATATTTATATAGCCCTTACTAACCTCGCCGCCCTATCGTCGCCGCCCCGCGCTCCTTATCGCGCTCTAGCTAAGTAGAATTAGCCGCTATAGTCGCCGTCGCCTATAACTAAAGGTTATAATTACTTACGTAGCGCGTTAGTATCCGGGCCTAATATACTCCTATATAGCTATAATAGTTTAAGCTAGGCGTAGTTAGCCGATAATATTAAAGAGAAAGAAAAGTAGTAAAATATGCTAAACGCGCTATAGTAGTAAGAGGAAAGATAAAGATAGGAGGGGGGCGGGGTATAATAGGCTAGAAAGAATTTACTAAAAAAGAGGGGGAATTTACTTAATTATTTACTTAATTAAGTTTAAATAAGAGAGTATATCTAAGGCTATTATATATATAAATATCTCCCTAGCGTAACTTATAATTATTTAAAATAGCATAATATTATAAGCTATCTAATAGCTCTTAAGTTAGCGTAATATATCCCTTCTATTTTACTAACGCTTAATAATAAGGGGGTTAGCCTCGCGGGCGTTACTTATAGGTATTCTTCGTAGTAAGGATTTTCTTAATTTTATATTCGTTAAAAGATAGGTTATCGTTAGAGAGTTATAGAGAAAGTTTAAGATAGCTATTAGCGAGGGATTATAATAAGAGTAGATTATACGCGGTACGCTTAAGTAAATTAATATAGAATATAAGATATATACCTCTTAGAGTATTAAGTATAATAGTTAAAAGGGATAGGATAGTAATAACTTTATACTTAGCCTTAAGGTAATTAAATTTCTTAGATAGGCGGTTAGAATAAACGTAGCGAAGATTTAACTATATAAAGTTACTAACTTAGAATTATTCTATAGGGCGACGGGCATTATTAGAGGTATCTTACTACTTTTATTAAGCCTACGTAATAGATACTTAAGTAAGCTAAATACTTTCTTATAAATACTAAGCGAAGGTAACGGCACGCCCCCTTAGGGAGGTAATTAGTACGGAAAGCGTAAATAGCTATTAGATAAGGTTTAAGTTATATTTATATAATAGGTAGTTTAAACTTACGCTTATTATAGATAACTTTTTATTATTTAATATAAGTTAGTAAGCAGGTAAGTAAGAAGGCTAGTTAAGCTAGGAGAATAATATTATATAATAAAAGATAGCCTATACCTCTTAATTTACTCGTTCCGTACCGCTATTAGTTTATAGGTAGTAAGCTATTAATATAAGTTATCTAATATTTACGAGGCGGTAAAAAGTTAACTAAAAGTAACTTATCTAATTTAAATTACGGTTAGATATAATAGCTATAGGAAAGCTATAAAAACGCTACTAAATATAAATAAAATATTTTACGTAATACTTAGCTTTTATAAATATTATTACCTTTAGCTATATATATTTTAATAGCTAATTAGTAATAATTATAAAAAAGCGGGGCTAAGAAGGATCCGTAGTAAGTAAGTTTATTATAAAGTTTATAGAGATAGTTACCTAGTACCTTTTCGGGGGCGGTAATAGTTATAATAAGCCCTAATAATAATAGCGTTAAAGGTAATTCCTATAATAGTAATAGTTTCGAATAAATCGCGCTATATTAGCTAATATATTATCCTAGTAATAGTAATAATAAAGTAATATAAATATAATATTTTTACTAAGGTGCCTTATAAGCGGGGAATTATAGGTTTTTTAGATTAAGGTAGTTATTAGGGGTTCCTAGTTAGGCACTTAGAGTTAGCCCCGGAACTATAGCTAGCTACTAGCGGAAAGGGAATAGTCTACGATTTACTTTTTCGTGCCCGCCTCGAAAGGGAACTTTTAAGCGCCCTCTTATAGCGCGGTATATTATACTATATAAAGCGGGTTAGATTATAATACTATAAGCTATAATTCCCTTAAATACTTATTTATAAAAGGGGTTAGTATTATAAGGGTAATATTTTAACTTTAAACTAATTATAATCTGAAAAAATAAATAAATAAAGGCTATATAATACGGCCGAAATATAAAGCGGTATATTATTACTTCTAATTATAATAGGAGAGGGTATTAGGCTAGGTAGCTTACTTACTTAAGCGGTATTATAAATAGAAATTAAAGAGAGTAAGCATCTTAGCTTATCGAGCTTAATATTCTAATATAGCTTTAGGAGTAGTAAAATACTTTAAGGCTTTATAATCCGTAAGTATAGTAAACGGAGAGGAGACGCTTCGGAGTTCGGCTAACTACGCCTTAAGGTAGTAAATAATAGTAAGAAGTTCCTTATCGTAAATTATATAGTTTTATTCCGCGGGCTAGAGCTTTTAAAAGAAATATACTATAAGCTATAAGACTTAATCCTAACCGCGCTAAGAGAGATAGCTATTAATTACCTTACCTAAATAGTCTACCTTTATAACGGTATCGAGATCGGGGCTTTACTAAGCGAGGGCGGGGGAGGAGATAAACGCGTTTTTTAGTTACTTAAAGGCGTCTTAATAAGCTAAGGTTTAATTAAAAGGGGCGTTACGCTTCGTAAAGGTAACGAGTAAAGCTATAAGGGAGGAAAACTAAAGGATAAAGTTACGATAAAAGTTTACGAAGCTAATAAAATTACGTATACCTTTTATATAAGTTAGTACTTTCTAGTCTCGAATTACTAAAATCTTAGCCGGGTCCGGGCGTACCTCTTATTCGGCATAGATAATAAACTTAAGGTATTTAACCTTGTAGACTATAAACGCGTATTTATCGAGGTTTAGATATAATCTAGCTTATTATAATTTCGCGAGAATAATATAAACCTTCTTCTAATAGTTTAAAAGTAAGCTACTTAAATAGATAAGAATATCGTTAAGGTAAGTAATAATAAAATCCCTAAGAAAATCGCTTAGGGAAATATTAATATATCGTTAGAATAAGGTAAGGGCGCTAGCGAGACTAAAAGAGTAGATAAGGTATTCGAATAGCTTAAAACGCGTGCGGAAAATAGTTAGATATTCCTTACCCTTCGTAATATATATCTTATAAAAGGCGGTATATATATTAAGTTTAGTAAATTACCGGGCGCTAGAAAGACTATATAGAGTTTCCTTTATAAGAGGTAAGGGATAGCGGTCCTACTTAGTAAGTTAATTTAAGGCCCGATAATCGATATAAAATTACTAGCCGCCCCTAGGCTTTTTAGCTAGGAGGATTAAGGCGGCTATAAATAATAAGCTTACGCGAATTTATCCTTTATTTATAAGATCGGTAATTTACTTCTATACTTCGAGGAGGTATTCGCGCGGTATATTATATAACGGCCCCTAAAGTAACGGCGGTAAAAATCTATTAAGCTGCCGTTATAAATAGATATAGTAATCGTATATACCGCGATAAGAGGGAAAAACGCTCGCTTTTTCTTTATTAAAAAGGTCGCTAAAGTTAGATACCTTAGAAAGTAAAGAAACTAGCGGGGTAAAAGGAGACGATATTTTAATCCGTAAAATACGTAAGATATCCCGTAAGCTTATAGTAAGGAAATAATAGCTTATTTACTAATAAGATTCGCGCCTTATTAGTATAGTAAAAGTTAAGCTTAGGATGGTAACTATTTAATATTTTTAAACTCGCGTTTTACTATACGAGATAATAAGGTTATCTATAAAGTAAATAATAAAACGTTATTATCTTATATAAAGGGATATATTATACCGCGCTATCTAAGGAGAGCTAAGGATTATATTTTAAGTTAGGCTAAGGATTATATATATAACTATAAGTATCTATTAGCTATCGATATTAGTAATAAACTAAATAATATAACGGATTAGGGAGGAGTCCTTAAAGTAAACTTACTTCTAATAGCGGATTTAAACCGCGGTACGGATTATATATAAAGTAAGGAGAGGAATACGTTAGAGATAGTAATATTATGCTTAAGACTCGCTTATAGTAGCGTAGTAGTTATAGCTACTATTTACCTACGCGTTAATAAAAGTAATAGAATTTACGAAAATAGGGATAAGGAGAGGACTTATATCTATATTCTTTATAATATCCGCAAATTAGTTTTTTAAACTATTATTTATTAAATTAACGCGACTACCTTCCCCTTATAAGAGACTTAGTATAAGGGGGATTCTTTTCCCTAATCCGAAAAAGCGTCTTAATTAGCCTCTCCCGTTTCTACGAAGCGTACGGATAAGGATAAGGGCGAAGATAGGTATATTAGATAATCCCTCGTAAAGTAGCTTACCTAGCTATAACGTAGATAATATCTTTTAACCTAACGCTTACTATATTCCTCCGTAGAAATACGGGGAGCGGAATAGCGGGGTCCTAAACGCTACCCTTTATATTTACCGCGTTTTTAACCGCGGGAAGAACGCCCTAAGGTTATACTAGTTTAGCGGATATTTATTATAAGTATATTAACGTCCCGAGCTGCTAGGGAAAGAGTAAGGGAAAAGGGTATTCGACCTTTATTTTTAATCTAGAATAACTCGATATTAATAGTAATAGAACGGATACGGGCTACGGCTAAAATATAATTATTAAGGGGAATATCGCGTCTAAGATAGTAGCGTCGTAACTTAGGGGTAAATATATAACGTAGATATATTACCTTAATTTCGTCTGCCTATATAATACCCCCTAAGAGCGATAGTTTCGCCTTAAAATAAATAAGGAAATCGGAGAATAACTTAGAGGTACTTTAAGAGAGCTTTTCTAACTCTGTTATAGCCGTCTAATAGCGGTAGGGGTCGGTAAATATTATATCGAGATATTTAAGGAAAGTCTTAACTTAATACTAGTATTCCTCGCCTCGCTTAAAAAATAAGGCTACCTTTAACTAAATAATAAGTAATAGATATTAATAAAGGAAAACCTATTAGTTATAATCGTTACCGATAAAAATATAATCCGCTAATAGCTTATATAATATAAGGGCCCGCTAAGCTAGAAAAAGGGTTTTATCGCTATCGAAAAGGGAGCTAAATAGAAGAGGTTTCTAGCGTAAGGGCTACGGTAAGGGCTCCGGCTAAAGTTACCGGTATTATATTAAGGAGTAAATAATATCATATTACGCTTATAGGACCTCCTATAGCTTAGAAATTATCGCCTACTACTATTATAGCTAGGCGATAATTACCTCTTAAGAGATAGGGTTATCTATCGTAATAATAGTCGTTCTATATAAGGGTTTAACCTCTAAGCTATCTACGAGGAGGTAACTCTATTATTTAGAATAATTATAAAGAACTATAGAAAAGGGGTCGTAACGCCTAATAGGGGTAGGCGATCCGCGCGCGCGCTGCGCGCGGAAATAACTAATTACCCCACGTAACTTAGCTATTCGGGCATAGCCCGAATCCCTTATATAAACTAATATTACTTATTTTTTATACTTTTATAAAAATATAATTATAATATTTTTATTAAGAAGCTATCTTATTACTAATATAATATTATATTTTAAAGCTATATTCGCAGCTTATATAATTTTTTATAAAATTAGCTATAAGGTATTTATATTAATTATAATATTTTTTCTTAAAATAATAATTTTTTTATTAGAATAGCTTAAGATAAGCTTAACTAATACGTGGCTAGTAATAGCTTTAAAAGGTTAAGTAAGGTAAATTTAATTAATATTAGCGCTAGTAATTTATAAAAGTATTTTTTATATAGCTTAGGTAATAGTTTTTTTAATTAACTTAGTAATCTTAAGTAAAAATTAAGTTATAATTAGGTTTAAGGTAATTATATATTTTTTATAAAATTTAGCTTAAAAGCTATTATAATATTTTAAGCTTTAGAAAACGCTATAGCTAATATTATTATAGCGAGCTTTTTATACGC
The DNA here is from genome assembly GCA_003339415.1 of Ophiocordyceps camponoti-saundersi (nom. inval.). Classification (NCBI taxonomy): domain Eukaryota; kingdom Fungi; phylum Ascomycota; class Sordariomycetes; order Hypocreales; family Ophiocordycipitaceae; genus Ophiocordyceps; species Ophiocordyceps camponoti-saundersi. Next base: position 37,771 of record PDHQ01000234.1, on the reverse strand, counting down.
GTTTTTTAAATCGCTGTTATTAAGGGTTTATACTTAGTCCGTCGCTTTATTTATCTTAATATTATTATTATACTACCCTTAGCTAAACTAGGGATATTATAAGGACTAACTTAGTCCCCGTAACCCCTTATTTATAATTATAAGAGCGTCTCCCGCTCTTTAGGCCCCGGCCTTAGCTGCTATAAGCGCTATTATTATCTTCTTAATAATAAATATATTATAATAAGCGAAATGCTAAATAATAAGTTTTATCCTATTTTTATAAAAGGTTATCTTTCTTATATTTAAATATTAGCTATTAATTATATTTTAAAGTTAATATTTTATTTAGTAATTTACTAACTTAATAATAGAGACGCGGCTATTATATCTTATTTTAATATTATAAGATTTATATAAAACTTTTCCTAAGTTAAGGCTATTTTTAAGCTAGATACTGCTATTATTAACTAGCTATATAATATTATTACTAAGGGGCTCCCCCCTTTACTAGCTATAAGGGACTAAGATAGTTTTATTATTCAAATTACTTAAGTTAATAAAGTTACTATTATTAAAATATAAGGCTTAAAAGTAATACTTAAAGCTATATAAATAATAATTATAATTAAATTAACTTTACTTATTTATATAAATAAACTCTATAATTATAAATTAATAGTAAAAATATAAATTTTTTAAACTAAGCTTTTCTTAAACTCTATCTGCTTATACTAATATTATAATTACTATTACTTTAGTTATATTACTAAGTCTTATAAGTATACTAAGCTTTATAGTTAATATAATACTATTATATATAAGATTAAAACTAAATATAAAGCGGGATAAGATAAATACTCTTATATATATATATCTTATAAAAGTAATTACTTAGCTTAGTTTTAGCTATACCTTATAGCTATCTAAAAATAAAGTAAGGCCCGCGCTTATTATAAATAATAACTTATATAATTCGTTAAACTTAGTATATAGTTTATAATACTATTTAATATATAATTTATATAAAAGCTAGCTTTAAAGTTTTTATACTAATTTACTATAAGTAGGAAATATTACTAATTTATAAGTAGCTTTTAATAAAAGCTATTTTCTAAAACGTTAGCTAGCGGAGATATACTAAAAGCTATAAGGCGTTAAATTAAATATAAAGAGTATATCTTTACTAAATTTAAGCTAATTACTTTCTAAATAGCTAAAAATTATAATAAATATTAATAAGCTTACTTTTTCCTTATATAAAATAAATAAACTTATTAGAATTAATATTAAGCCCTTAATTATATTAGCCCTTATTAAGATATAATTTAAGGCCGCTATTAAAGCTTTATATAAAAATAGTAAAAATATAACTATTACTACCTCTAACTCTTCCTTATATATCTAAAAGTTCTTTTTAAAATATTAATAAGTAACTTTAGCTAATATAATTAGCTTTTAATAATAAATATAATTATAATATTATTATTTTATAAGAAACTATATATTACTTAGAAGCTCGTTTACTTTTTTTTAAAACCTTACTTTATTAATTTATTTTTTATAGCGGATTAGTAGCTATATATATCTATAAGCGTTATAATATTTTAAATTAGTCTCTTACTACTAGTAAGAACTAAGCTAAGGTTAGCTTTATATTTAAATTATAATAATAATAATATTTATATACTAATATACTTTATATAGCTTAGTACTATTTTATATATATTCTAAAAGGGGGAAAAACTAAAAAGCTTAAAGTAAAACCCTCCCTTTAAGTATTACCTTAGCTTTAAGTTAGTCCCTGCCCGCACTTAATACTTTATATATTTAATAAGTTAGGTATTAATTAATAATTTAAAAGCTAATATTTCCTTTAAAGCGAACTTAATAGTAATAAGAGTATATATAAATTAAGTTTAGTATAAAGTTTATATAGCTTACTTATCCTCCTAGCTATTATTATCGCTATAAACTAAATTCTTATATTTAATTAAAGCGGCCTTAATAATTTAATTAATTAAAGCCTTATTAATATAGCTTAGGAATATATAGAAGTTTTATTATCTTATAATAAACTTTATAATAGCTAATTTTAAAAGATAGCTAAATTATTATAATAAAGCTATAAATAAGTATAAAATTAAAGTTAAAGGAGAAAATATTATTATATTTACTTTTTAGTATTTCCGCCCTAGCTATTACTAATTTCTAGTTAGCGCTAAAAGGGGAGAAAAGGCAGTATATATAAAGTTTTAATTTATAAACTTTTAAAATTAAGTAATATATAAATTTTTTTGCCTAATCCTATACTGCTCTTATCTTAAAGTAAAGTTAACTTTACTTAAAGTAAAATTTCTAATAAAAAAAGTAATAATATAATCTTTTCCTATAAGCTATAAAGTAAATAAACTCGCTCTTTATATATAAAATAATAAAGTATTTATTATATTTATTAGATATTATCTCTCTATACCCCTTTATATCTACTATACGATATATATATAGAGGATAGCACGGATATAGGGAAGCCTCTAACGAAATATATATTATTACCTAAGTTATGCCTCGTACGACTTAGGAGGTAGGAGGTAGCTTAGATAAGAAGAAGGAGGGTATAGAAGTAAAGTATTATCTAGCTATATAGCCGCTCTTCCTCGTACGATAAAGGAAAGGTATCTATTTCTAATTATACTTAATTTAGGTTACCTTTACTTTCTCTTACCTATACGTACGTATAAAAACTACTTAATATTAATTAATAGTTATACTAATTATTATTAGTTAATTATAGATTAGCTAGAGTAATAAGATAGGTATTATATAATACCGAAAAGCCCCTATACTTACTATTAACTAATACCTATATTTTTACCTTACTTCTTAATATTAGTTCTTACTAAAGAGCTATTTTTACCTAATACTATTATTAAGACTAAAAGATTAAGGTAACGTATAATACTTAATAATAATAAAGTCCTTACTAAAAAGCTATATTTAGCCTAATATTTTTTACTAATTATACGATATTACTTTTAATAGCGTTTTAGAAATATAATAACGATAATATAGCTTCTATAACCTTAGAAGTTAAATAAGAAATAATAAATACGTTAACTATAATAATAGTAATAAACGAGACTTTAGCTTTATATAACGAAATAATAAAAAGAAGCGAAGTTAACCTCTATATTTAGACTTAAAATACGAACCCGGTCTATTAGGATATATAACTTAACCTTATATAACCTCCCGATAAGGTTAAATTAATAACGTTTATTACTTAGTAAATATACGATATTATTTACTTTAACCTTTATAAGGATAACCTTCTTTATATAATCTAATTAAAACTTTAAGAATAAACCTATTACTAGCTAAAATATATCTACTATATATTCTTAAAAGAACTAACTTAAATTATAATTATATAATATATCTTACTTATTAGAAATAGTATATTAATTAAACGCTTTATACGACTTCTTAAAACTAAACTAGAAGATATTTTACCCCCTAACCTATAAAAGGCCCCTTCTATATAGTTAAACTACCCCCCCTTTTCTAAACTAACTTTTCTAAATCGTATAATATAAGCTATATACTTAGTATAGCCCCCCGAGTTAAGATATATCTTAATATAGCTACTATAAAGTATCTTAGCTAAACCTTTATTTTATATAACTTATACGTAGGAGTTAACTACTTTATATAACTTAAATATATAGCTACCCTCGGTAACCTTAACTTAAACCCTCCTAGAACCGATAAATTAAGCCTTAATAAGTATCGTATAAGTTTATATATTATTACTAATATAAAAAGTAGTAAATAAACTAATCTCCTTAGATAAGGTTACCGCTTTCCTTAAAAGTTAGCGAAAAGATTAAAACTATATAAGGCGGCTATATAATATACTAATCGATAAGGCTAAGATTTTTATTAGCTATTACTTTTATATTAATATAACGGAAGATTAATTTTACGCTATTTTTCTAAATATCCTTTTAGATAAAGCTTAGGATTATTATTTATACTTTATTAAATTAGATAAATAATAAGATAAAATTTATACTTTTTTAAATATATATTTTAATACTTATATAAACTATTTATTATATTAGATAGATTAGATTACTCTTTCTTTTAATATCGTATAATAAGAAAACCCTAATAAAACTATAATAAATTTACTTAATACCCTCCTTAATAAACTTCGACTTATTTAATAAGCTTTTAAACCTAACTATTAAGGAGAAAAGTAACTTCTTACTATTATTATACGAGCCTATCGCGGCGTTTTAGAACTTAAATTAGCTATAATATTCTAAGATATATCGTACGAAATATTTATTAATCGCCTTTATTCCTCCCTTACTATCGCTATAGATAAAACTACTAACTAATTCTTTATCGAATAACGCTACCTTAATTATAATAAGTATTATACGAACTTTAGATAATCTTTTTTTACTCCCCGCTAATAATAATCGCCCTTTATTTAATATTTTTCCTTATAGCGATATTAGTTCTAACCTTATATAATATAAAGGTATTTTATATATAAAAAGGAAAGATATTAGTTTATAAACTATAAGTTAGACGATATCTAATATATATATAAGTAATACCTTACTAGTTATAAAAAAACTAGCTAGGACCCCTTTACGGAGGAAGAATTTAGTATATTCCTCTTATTATATAAAGGTTCTAATAAATAAAATTCCTAGTTTTTATAATTATATAACGAAAACTCCGATATTAAAAAAAAATTATTAGTAGCGAAAACGCGGTTTTATTTTTTACTATAGCGGCCTATATATACTACCTTACCGGCGATAATATTTATTAACTAAAAGCCTTAGCAGTTCCCGCGGAATAATTCCTCTTTTCCGATATATATTATATAATATACTAAGGTAAGCTTTAAGATATAAGAGCTACGTAAATCTTAACTATAAGTAAACTATAAGTAAAAGCTTATATTTAGGAATACCCTTATATAATTATTAACTAGACCTTAACTAAGAATACGATTCGTTTTAGCTCCTTAGAACTTACTAAGCTAATCGGAATTATTATTATATAAAACCCCCTTAGTAAAGTTTTTTACTATATTCTTAATATTTCTACCCCGTTCCTTTTCTATTTTAAAGATACCGACCGCCTTTATACCTTTTACGATAATATAAGGGATATTATTATACGATATAATAATATAATAGTTCCTATTATTAGGAAATAAGGATATTTATTTTTTAATATCTTAAAATAAGAATTTATATTATATTATATAGAATAAAAGTTATAATAGCTTTACTAATATTTTAGCTACCCTTATATATAATAGCTTTATAATTTACTAAAAAAAGACTAGTTTTTCGGATATAACCCTTATAGCTTTTAAGTTAATCCGATATTTATATTATTAATATTAATTATATAATTTAAAACCTTAGCGATTTAAATTCTCTTTTAAAGATAACTATAATTTTAATTACTTACTAGTTATCGATATTTTTTACCTTAATAGTAAGCTAATCCTATACGCTATTAACGAAGCTATATTTTTCTAAGCCGCCGCCTTTATATAAAATATATCGGTAATAAACGCTTAGAATATTTTATATAAGTGCTAGATTTATATATATTAAAGCTTACTAGATATTATCTCTTATAACGCTAGGACTAACTTTTCCTCTCTAAAGTTTTATACGAACGCGAAACTACTTAGCACTATATATAAAGAAATACTTATTAAAGTATATTAAGCGATTAGTAAAGTTAAACGTATATACGCCCCTCTTAGGCGGGCGTATAATATTCTATAATAAGAAATTAATATTAAAACTAATAATATAACTATTTTTTAGATAGCTATTAAGGCTATTAACGATATAGCTAGACTAAATAGCCTTATCTTAATATTTCTTATTTTTAGCGCTTACTTTTATATTTTATATAACTTACCCTTAGCCCCTAATATTATTATAAAAGCTTAAGTAATTTAGCGCGCTATAAAATAAATATAATAAATTAAAGCTTAAGCGGATATTTTACGCGCTCTTTATACCTAAAATAAACCTAACTTATACGATATCTTATCGCTTTCTTTTTAAAGCGAAGTTTTTATTTAGCGTAAAAAGGATAAATAGTAAAATCCTTTTTATATTTTTAGTTTCGACGGCTAAGATATTATCCTTAAACTTCCTATAAGATTAACTAAATTTTATATAATATAAGTTAAACTTTATCTCCGCTCCCTCCTTATTATACTTATAAAAAAAAGGTACGGTTTAAAATCCTAATTATACTTTTATATAATAAAGATTTATATAAAGCTTTTCCCTTTATATTCGTTATTACGAAGGAAAAAGATAACTATATACTTATTATATAACTATTATAATAAGGTATTATTACTATCTTAGGATAACTATTCGAAGCCTCTAACTATAAGGAAATTAATACTCTTTTTATATAGGAAGTTTTTACTTTTATCTAATATAATCTTTTTTTAAACCTTATAAAATATATTTTTAAGACGCGTCTTGTATAAGAAATAAAAAACTTAAATAATAGGCTTTATAAAAAGTCCCGCCTAATCGTTTAAGGCTATAAAGATAACGGTAAAAAGGAAATCCTTATATAATTACCTATAATTCTATATATATTATAGCGCCTCCTTTTTACCCTCGAACTTACCCTTATAAAGTTATATAACTACTAAAGCGAATTATAAGATATTATATAAGCGTATATATAGTTTACTAATCCTTTAAGTTATACGATATACGCGTACTTTTCTAAAAAACTATAAGATTAATATTTACCCTATACTTTTTTATATATTAAGAAGCCGCTATAAAAGCTAGTAAAATTAAGATTATATTAGTTTAAGATATATTATAATTATTATTATATAAACTTTTATATAACGCCCTTATTATACGATTTATATCTTTTATTTATAATAGCTAGCCCCGACTTATTTAGAATAACGGGCTTATAAATAAATAATATATTCTTTTTTATATTCGATATATTCTCTAAACTTAAGGAAAATAAGTTAAAATAGGCAAAGCTTTATATAAAGCTTAAAATATTCCTTACTAATAGCTTATCTATTAACTTTAACGGTAATTATATTACGCGTAAATTATATAATATTATCCTTATATAGAAAAGATAAGTAAAGGGCCTTTACGTTATTAACTTAACTGCCGATATTATTTTATAAGACTTTATTAGCTAGTAAGCTTAAGGAGTATATATTACTTTTACCTATTAACCGGAGGCGTTATATAACCTTACGGTAGCCGCTTAAGTAACTAATCCTTCCTTATAAGATATTTTAGCTTTTAATAAATATATCTAGTAATAGATTAATAATATTATCCGCGGTCTACGGTTTATTCTACTTAACTTATTTTATATAAAACTATTTATTTTTATAAATAAGTTATTTACGAATAATAAAGACCTTACCTTATAGCTTAGCACTTTAATTATCCTTAGTAAGGAAAACTAGTCTTTTAACTTATTTATTATATAAGGTAATATTTTTTATTAAACTTTTATAAAATATAAAAAGGTTACTTAAAATATCTTAGTAAGCGAACTTTATAGTATAGTAAATAGCGTTAATATTAGCCTAGCTTTTTACTTAACTATTTAAGCTATCGTATAATCTCTAAGCACGCTTTTAATCCCCTTTATTCTTTATATAAACTTATATTTATTATATAACTACTTAGTAAGGCTTAGCTTAATAATAAAAAAATAGTTAATAATTAATATTATAGCTATTTATAAATTATATAAGCGTAAGGAAATTTTAGAAATATAATAGATTAATAATAAGAATAACTTAGCTAATACTTATATTAAGGATAGCTTTAACTTAGCCTTATTAACCCTTATTTCTATAAATTCTTATAAATTATAAATTAAAGCTATTATCTAATAACTTACCTAAGTTATATAAAACTTATACTCTTTTCTTTCTTATATCTTTACTTTATCTAACTTTCTATCCTTACCTTTTTATTTTTTTTATATTTTTACGTTTTTTTTTATTATTTTTATACGAAAATTACTATTAATTTTTTCTAAGTATTATCTAACCCCTATACTTAATTTTAAAAAAAAAAAAGTAAAGCTATAAGTCCTAAACGTTTAATTTTTTTTCTTTTCCTTTTTCCTTATTATCTAACCTTATTACTATTTCTTTTCTACCCCCGCCCCCTATTACTTATTATCTAAGATAATAATATACTCCTCCGCGTTAGGAGGCGCTCCGCCTAATATTACTATTACCTATCCCCGCTACTAGCTATTAGGTAACTTAATAGAAATAGTTATTAAAATATAAGGTAACGGCCTAAGAGTTTACGACGCTTAGCCTTATTATACGAAAAAGTATTTTATTATATAAGACCGCTATATATAAATAATATAAGCCTTATTATTATTTATTTAATATATATTAAATAAGTAAGGATTTCTAGCGTAAATATAATATAATTTTACTATTACCTTATTATAACTTATAAGTAAAACCGCTAAAAAATAACTTAGGTATTAGATAATAATAGCTTTAATATATTTAAGATCTTAAATATTATTAAGGTAGATAAAGATATTAGATAATAATATAGCTACTAATCGGATCTCCGCTTATTACTCTCCTATTAATATTATTATTATATAATAGCTAAACTTTTCTTTCTTATATTTAAGGATATTTATTATATAAAGCGCTAGTTATCCTCCTTATTATAAGATATATAAATTTAGTAAAACTTAAGTTAATAAGCTATAATATTATTAAGATAGGGAGGTATATTATATAACTAATAACTATTAATAAAAATAACTTAAGTATATTATATAACTTATTAATTTTTATTAAAAATCTTTCTAGTTATTATCGTTATCTTCGTTAATTAGCTTAAAAAAGAAAGAAAAAAAAAAGGAAAAGAAAGAGAGAGAGAGAGAGAGGGAGCGAGGAGGGGTTTTTATACCTCTCTAAAGGCGGTAAGAGGCGGCAGAATCTGATTTTTAATTCCTATTTTTCGTAATATTTTTTAATATTTTTAGTATAAAGTTATAGAAAGTTAATTTTCTACCTATTTTTCTTAATATTATAACTATAAGAAACCTTTATAATAAAACTCTATAAAAATATATTATAAGTTAAATTATATAATAACTTAATTTTTATTTTTTAGCTAGTAGCTTATTTTCTTTATCTTTTTTTACTACGGTATTATAGGCGTTATTTACCTTTAAAGATTTTTTTCGATTATATACTTATTTAATATCGTATAACTATTTTTCTTTAGAAATATCTACTTTTTAGGAAAACGGAGTTTTTTCTTTATACGATACCTTTTTATTTAGTATATCTTTTTATAAAAAGAAAAAAGTTAAATATTAAATATTATCTCTCTATACCCTTTTATATCTATTATATAATATATATATAGAGGATAGCACGGATATAGGGAAGCCTCTAATGAAATATATATTACTACCTAAGTCGTACCTTATATAACTTAGGAGGTAAGAGGTAGCTTAGATAAGAAGAAGGAGGGTATAGAAGTAAAGTATTATCTAGCTATATAGCCGCTTTTCCTCGTACGATAAAGGAAGGGTATCTATCTCTAATTATACTTAATTTAGGTTACTTTTACTTTCTCTTACCTATACGTACGTGTAAAGATTACTTAATAATATTATAACTTTATTATATAATATATAATAATATATTTAAGTTAATAATATTTAAAATATTATTAAAGTTAGATTTTTAATATATATAATTTAATACTAAAAATTTTTACTTATATTATTATATTTTTATTATAAATTTAGTTTATATTTATTATACTATTAATAATAATTATTAAAAAACTTTACTAAGTTTTTAAATAATATTTCTTTATATATAATTATACTATTAAAACTTTATTCTATAACTTAATTTTCTTCTAAAAAGCTTCCTTACCGCTTTATTATAAAGCTTACGCTAATACTTTTTTTATAATAAGAGTATAACTTACGCTAATTAAATATACTTTTTTTTTAAAAATAATATAAAATTACTTTAAATTAAACTAAAGCTTATAAATAATATCTTAAAATATTATTATAATATTATCGCTAAGTAATTTCCTTATTATAAAAGCTTAGCTTTACTTATAAAGTTTATAGTTAATATTTATTATAATTACCTTAAGGCCTTGAACTTAAAGTAGAGTAATAATAAAGTTAAAATAAATTAGAAGCTATTATTTATATTACTTAGGAATTTATTTTTTAATAATTTTCTCTAGCGCTTTAGCTATAGTTATAGCTTATATTAAAAGAGTTCCGCTCCCCCTAAAGTTATAATAATAATTTACACGCTAGTATACCTTATATAGCTTAAAACTATTTTATATATATTCGAAAAAGGGGAAAAACTAGAGAACTTAAAGTAAAACCCTCCCTTTAAGCGTTACCTTAGCTTTAAGTTAAACCTCGCTTATACCTAGTATTTTATATATTTTATAAGTTAGGTATTAACTAATAATTTAAAAGCTAATATTTCCCTTAAAGCGGATTTTATAATAGTAAAAGTACGCGTAAACTAGGTTTAATATAAAGTTTATATAGCTTACTTATCTTCTTAGCTATTATTATCGCTATAAACTAAATCCCTATATTTAATTAAAGCGGCTTTAATAATCTAATTTATTAAGGCCTTATTAATATAGCTTAGAAATATATAAAGGTTTTACTATCTTATAATAAACTTTATAATAGCTAATTTTAAAAAATAGCTAGATTATTATAGCGAAGCTATAAATAAGTATAAAGTTAGAGTTAAAAAAGGGGGTATTATTATATTCGCTTTTTAGCGTTTTTACCCTAGCTATTATTAATTTTTAGTTAGCGCTAAAAAAGGAGGAGGGGCAATATATATAAAGTTCTAATCTATAAACTTTTAAAATTAAGTAATATATATATTCTTCGCCTAATCTTATACTACTCTTACTTTAAGGTAAAGTTAACTTTATTTAAAGTTAAACTTTTAATAAAAAAAGTAATAATATAATTTTTTTCTATAAGTTATAAGGTAAGCGGACTCGCTTTTTATATATAAAGCGGTAAAATATTTACTATATTATAACTTTATTATATAATATTTAGTAATATATTTAAATTAATAATATTTAAAATATTACTAAGGTTAGACTTTTAGTATATATAGTTTAGTATTAAAAATCTCCGCTTATATTATTATACTTTTATTATAAATCTAGTTTATATTTACTATATTATTAATAATAACTATTAAGGAATTTTACTAAATCTTAAAATAGTATTTTTTATATATAATTATATTACTAAAACTTTATTTAATAACTTAATCTTTTTCTAAAAAGCTTCCTTATTATTTTATTATAAGGCTTACGCTAGTACTCTTTTTATAATAAGAGTATAACCTCCGCTAGTTAAGTATATTTTTTTTAAAAATAATATAAAGTTACTTTAAATTAAACTAAAGCTTATAAATAATATTTTAAAATATTATTATAATATTACTATTAAGTAATTTCCTTATTATAAAAGCTTAGCTTTACTTATAAAGTTTATAATTAATATTTATTATAATTACTTTAAAGCTTTATTTATTTATTATAGTACTTTAGAGGCTATAGAAGTAGCTGCTAGAACCTTGGCAGTAAGTCGAGTAGGAAAAACCCTCTTAAAAGAGGTAAAACCCCCCGCTATATAGTAGGACCGCGTCTAGCTCGGGGCCGGGCTAGGCGCTCTGCGCGTATAAAGAAAGTAACCGTTAATTACGGTAATATTATATAACGTAAGGAAAGATAAGAAAAAATAGATAAGATAAGGAAAAGATAGTAGTAGCGGCGGTATATACTACCTATATATATTAGTATATACCTCCCTAGCCTCTAAGTACGTATTACTTAACCCTTAGGTATATAGCTATATACCTCCTCTATATATAGTATATACTTAAGTACGTACCCCTTTTTTAAGCTTTCCTAATTAGGAAGCCTTCCTAATTAGGAAGTCGGTTTTTATAAATTAGTAACTTAAAGCCTAAAAATATATAAAAAAGGGGGGGGTCGCTTTTACTAGTATAAGTAGGCTATTATTATCTCGTTATTTTTTTAGTAATTTTAATTATATAAGTAATCCTTAGCGCGCGTAACTAGTTTATAGCTAACTTATACTAGAGTAAAATACCCGCTAAACTTAACTTTCCTTAAGCGGTATCTTATATAAGGTATATTAGTATATTTATTAGCTTTAAGGACCTTTATTAGGTATAAAAGAGTAAGTACTCGGCCTTAGCATATATCTATATTTGCTAATAACTAGGGCAAACTATCTAAGCGTAGCTTATATTAAATATACGAATAATCGTATTAGGTATTAGCTAATTAATAATCCCGCTATAGCTAAAGCTATTCGCGCTATAATTAAGGTTACTTGCTAACTAAGCTTTAATCGTAATACTTAAATAGTAAGTAATATCAGGGTTATATTAAGTTTACGGTAAATCTTATATTAATAAGCGTAATAGAAAAATATAATTTAGCGCGTTAAAAAGACTCGCGCTATTACGCGTTATAATAGCACTTACGCTAATTAAGTTATATAAGCGGCCGCCGGCCGCGTACCGCTTTAAAGCTTATAGCCTCTTACTATTAGGGAGGACCTTATTATTAAAGTAACTAAAAGTCTAACTAGCGCTAACTAATTTATCGCTATTATATTAGCTTAAATATAAAAATAACGTATTTTTTATATATAAGTAATTAACTTTTTTAAATAATTAACTAAAAAGCTACGCTATATCCGCTATATTATTAAGAATAACGCGCGCTTATAAGGGAGCCTATCTCCTACTAATTATCCTCCTATCCTCTATACGCCGCCTCCTATTATTAGTTCCGCTTCCGCCCCGGTACTTATTAAGTCTAAGTTTAAGTTTAAGTTAGAGGCCGATAAGCTTAGTAAGCTTAAGACTACTCTTACCCTAAGCGTTAAGGTTACTCCCGCCGCTAGGGAGGATATTACTAGCGCTTATACTAAGACCGCGCCGCTTTCTTATAAGGAGATCTTTAATTTTATTTAAGATAGTTTAGTTAATAATATATTTAGTAATAAAAATTTTATAACGCTAGTTAGTAATTATACCGTATTTAGTAAAAAGGAGGAGCTATTAGTAAAAAAGGAGTAAGTAGCTTTAGTTTACGCTTATAATTATAGTTAAGGTTAGGGCTATAGCTAAGGCTATAGCTATAATAAGCGCGGTTAGTTTTACGCTTTACGTAAGTAAGTTAATACCTTATATATAGTTAAGATAGTTTAGCTTCGGGGCTAGGTAAGTAATTAGTAAGATAAATAATAAAGTTATTGCCGTAAAGCGACTTTTATATATTTATTATAAGGCTAAAAGCCCTATCTCCCTTATCTATTTTACCTTCGTAAAGTAATATTATAAGGTTAAATTAGTATAGTTATTTAAGCGAAAGAAACTAGCGTATAAGTTTAGCTATAAATTAAAAGTTATTAAGCGCTTTAGTAAGGTTACGCTAGTTTTATATTAGTCGCTAGTTAATATTAAGGAGTAGCCTATTTTTATAAGTAAAAGTATAGTTAAGAAAGATATACGGTATTATTTTATTCTTACTATTATAAGGGCACCGCTTTAAAACTACCTTAAGGACTTTACGGGCTTAGAGAAAGGAATTAAGTTTAATATATTTAGTCCGAAGTTATATAAGTACTATATTAATAAACTTAGGAAGTTCTTCGTAAATACGTAAGGCGGTTTTAGCCTTAAGCTATAATAGCTTATTAATAAGGTAGCTATAGAATTACCTATATTTCTTAAGCTTACTTTTTTAGGAATATTATCGGAGGAGCTACTCTTCTTAGAGTTTAGTATCGAAGTTATATTATATATATTTAGCCTTTAGTTTAAGTCCGGTCTATATCTTATAGAATTCCTTTAAATCTTATAATATTTAATATCTTTATTAATAGGGGCGCCCCCTACGCTTATATCTAACTTACTTAGCGGCCTTCTTTACCGTAATACGGATAAGGTTTACTATACTTATATATTAAAAGCGGTAATAAATATAAGCTATTTAGTAAGTAAGGTATAAGTTAAGGGGGGGGATAAAAGCCTCTACTTTAATATAATAAAGAGGGGTAGCTTTATAAGCTTTAATAATAACTTTTAGGTATTTAAACTATTTTATAGCTAGCGCCTTTATAATAAGGCTATATAGTTTCCCCCTTAGTTACGTAAGCGAGGCGAACTAAGATATATTAAATATAATCGCTAATCTAATAGCCTTAATATAAACCTCCCTTACTTTTAATAAGGTATAACTTTACGTTAATATAATAATCTTAGTAAGGGCTAGGTATTAGCGCTTAAGTTTAGTAGCGAGCTTTAAAAGGTAAGATTTCTATTAAAGTTTACGATATAGCTAAACCTTTAAAAATCTTACTTTCTATATAAGCTAAACTATCTCTATACCGAGCTAAAGCTAGGTTATATTTACTTTCCTAGCTTTTATAAAGTATATTAACTCGCTTTTAGCTAGCTAAAAGGTTATTTTATACTTAAGGGCTTATTATTTATAGATTTACTATACCCGCTTAAATTAGAGGAGTACTTAGGCCTTATCGCGTTCGATACTAAATATATTAATATTATTAGTAAAGCTTACTATAAGTAATTTAGTTACTAAGTTTAGATATTAATATAGTAAGGATATATATAATAGGAAAAGGACTAGTAATATAGGGGATTTTTAAGAGACCCCTTACTAAATCGGAAAAGCGTTACTAAGCTTATAGTTAAACTTAAGTTATAAGGTTTTAGCGGTAAGATAAGAATAAATAAACGCTATAACTTATTCGGGAAAGCTTAGGTAGTTAAGAATAATTATTAGCTTATTATAAAAAATATAATTAAAAGCTCCGGTAAAGTTTAGTAAAAGGAGTAAGGCGGTATTACCTTAGTTTTAGATAATTTTAATAGTTTTAGTAAATATAAGGACTATAATATTAGTAAAGCGTTATAGCTTATTACTTATTTAGCTATTTAAAAAGATATTAGCTACTTCCGCTATAAATATTATTTTCCTAGCGATAATTATTTTTAGGACTTTCCTTATTATATTAAAAAGTAAAATTAGCTTATACTTACTTAGGGTATAGTACGTAGCTAGTAGTTTACTTACCTTATAAATAACTATAATATTAGAGGCTTTAAATCGTAATAGGAAATAGCTACTATTAATATAGCCTTAGAAGATTTTTTAGAAGACTTAGATAAGGGGGGGTTCGTATCTTTTTAAAAACCTAACTAAGATCTTATTAGGGCTAGCGGACTTTTATAAGGCGATTAAGAAAAAGGCAGAGTAAATATTATTAGTAGTAATCGAATATTTAATATAGAAAAAAGGGAAAGGTTTATCTAAAGTAAGAGGAGGGGCTAAGGCGGTAAGAGTAGGGAAAAATTACTAGCTAAGTAAGATCGCTTTATTTAAAAAAGTAAATATTAAGTTTAAGTTAAGGCTTTTCTATAGCGTTAGTATATATATAAGCTCCGGTAAAGCTTAGCTCTAAAGCTAGGCCTAACGCTTTATTATTTAAAATATTACTAAGTTTATTAAGATATTATTAAGGAAGTTACGCTAGGCGCTATAATAGGCCGCGCTAATTACGGACTTTTATACTTTTATTACTTCCTAATAGTTTTACTAGTAAGAGTTAGTAAAGTTAGCTTTCTAATATTTTCGGGCCCGCTTAGTAACCGCTATAATAGCCGCTATCGCTTAATTTTACTAATTCTATATTATAAGGTATATATAGACGCGTAATAGCACTATAATCTTTACTATTATTTCTAGCTATTTATATAGTAAGGTAACTACTTTTTCTAAGTTTTTAAGTATAAAAATATAATATAGTTTAAGCTTAAGTTAGTTCCATGCCTTAGCTATAAGTATATCTAAATAAAAAAAGCGCTAAATTTTAGTTAATATAATATTAGGGCGGAGGTTAGTATTTACGTAAATAACTTACGGAATATAATCGGAGCTAATAAGGTTAAGGTTATTTCCTTAATATATCGCGCGGTAGTTTAGCGTAGCTTAAGCTAGGTTAATAATATTAATTTATTTATTATATATTTCTTAAGTAACTTTACTTAGAGGCGTAATAAGTCTAAGATAGAGGCTAATTATAAGATTAAAGAAATTAGCTACTTTAGGGGAGGACTTTTCGTAATAGTCTTATAAGGGGTAATAGAGGTTAAAGTCGCTATATAAAAAGGTAGCTATTAGGGTTAAGTTAAGGTAAAGAAAGTTACGCTATAAGAGGGGGCTAAACTAAATTACTAATAAGGGTAAGTAGATAAATATAATTTATAATAAGGGTATAATATAAAAAAGGATAAAAGCTATATTAAGTATAGTAAGAAATATTTAAAAGGAGGGGTTTAGTTATTTATAAATATAAAGAATCGCTTAGTTACTAAAATTTATAAGTTTATATAATAAGATACCGGGAAGCGGAGGGCGTCCGAATTAGTTACGCTATAGCTCCTATAAATAAATAAGATTATAGCTAATAAAGCTATAAAATATAGTATAAATAAAATAATTACGCTTTTATATATTCTAAAAAAAGGTTTTAATCTTTATTAGGAGTAAGGGAGGTAAAAGTTTATAATTATATTAGGGTAAAAGAGGGGGCGGAAAAAAGGGCGGGGGAGGAGGTAAAGGAGGGTATAATAAAAAGGAAAGGGGTAGGAGGGGGAGGATAAGTTCCCTAAGCTTTACCGCTACCCTATCCGCTATAAGGTCTAAGGGTAGCGCCGCTCCCGCCTTAGCCCCTCTTCGGTGCTAGGGCGGGCTTATCGTTTATATTAAAGCGGAGTATAGCTTACGACTATATAGAGGCCGCGCGCGACCGCTTCCGGAACTAGATTTTAGTAAAGCTATCGCTAGTTTAGGATTAGGTTAGCTAGGAGTAGTCTTAAAACTTATAAAGTTAGTATATATAGTTACTATATATTTAGTCTTAGTATATTTTTATAATAAGGTAGTTTTAGGACTACGAGGCGTAGTTCCCCTTATATAAGATATAGTTCTTAATATTAGTTTCGGCGAGAGCTAAATATACGCTCTCTTTTTTCGGATATACTATAGCTATATATATTCCGTAATATAGCTACTTTTAGTAATATTTCGCTATATACTTATATTAGTAATATTAGTAATATTATTAGGGTTATATTATATTATTATAAACTTTTATATAGGAGATTTCTATATTTATAATTAAGCTATTCTATATAAGTTTATTAGCGTTTATTATATTAGTAATTCTTAGGATAATATAGGTGCGCGTAGCTCCCTTATTATAGGGCTAGAGCGCTTAAACTTAGGTAATATTAACTTTATTATATTTCTTAATCTACTATAAAAGTATATCTTAGTTATTATAAGCGGCCCTTACTTATACTCCCTTCGCTATAATAGAGAAGGTTTTCTAGCTATAAACTGCCCCCTTACCGAAAATAATAAGGATTTACTTAACTAAGCTTACTTATCTCTTATATTCCGGATAGAATATAATTATTATATTTCTACTAAGAAGTTATCTTATAGCTAATACGGCCTCGTATTTTAAAGCTATATTCGCAGCCCGTATAATCTCTTATAAGGTTAGCTATAAGGTATCTATATCGATTATAATATCTTTTATAGATATAGTAACTTTTTTATCGGAGCGACTAAGGACGGGTTTAACTATTATATTACTAGTAATAGCTATAAAGGCTTAGGATAGCTAAGTTAGACTAATATTAAGGCCGATAATCTATAAGAGTACTTTCTATATAGCTTAAGTAACTATCTTTTTAATTAACTTAGTAATCTTAAGTAAAAGTTAGGTAATATTCTAATCCGGGGGGGTTATGAATTTCTTATAGAGTTTAGCTTTAAAAGCTATTACGATATTCTAAGCGTCGGAGAACGCCGCGGTAGGCACTACTATAGCTAGTTTATTATAAGCTTCCTTTATATCGCCGTCGTAAAGGTCCTATACCTACTCCGCTTCTCCTCCTATTCTAACGCTACTATTATATTATCCTTAGCCGGACTAGGGGTATTATAAGGACTATCTTAGTCCCCGCGTACCCTTATCTACGATTATAGGCGCGTTACTTGCCCCTTAAGCCCCGGCCGAAGCCGCCGCGGGCGCTATTAACTCTTTCTCGGTAATAAATATATAGTAAAGAGCGAAAGATTAAGTAACGGGTCCTATCCCGTTTTCGTAAAAGGTTAATTAACTTATTATATTAACTTTAAAGCTTTAAATTTAAAGTAAAGTAGCTATAAAATTAAAATAAATTATAAGCTATTACTTATATTACCTAAGAACTTACTTTTTAATAATCTTCTCTAACGCTTTAGCTATAATTATAGCTTATATTAAAGGAGTTTCGCTTCCTTTAAAATTATAGAAAAAAGAGGAAACCGCGGCTATAATAGCCGAGGAGATATTATTAACTAATAAAGTTAAAGTAAGGGGGGCACCTCCCTAAACCCTCTTAGGCTCCGCTACTTATTTAATAATTACTATTAAGGTCTAACACTTTAATACTACTATATAAAGCTAACTTTAATAATATAAATTAACTTAGGAGGTTTTAAAGTATATATAATAAATATACTTAAGGTTATAGTTTATATATAGCCCGCGCGCGGCCTATATATAGCGCTAACTAATTATATACGCTTATATATACCCCGCGCACGTTATACGCGCGGACTTAACTAAGCACCCTTATATAACTTAGCTATTTAAGCGTAGCTCGAATCTCTTATATACCCCGCCGCTTTAGGAGAAAAATATTTCCGGCCGTGGTATATACGCGTATAAAATATAAGCTAAAATATCCCTTATATAGAAAAATTTTTCTTCCCCTTTTTTTTCTTTTTCTCCTTAAGCTAGTTATATTATTTTTCTTACTAAGTAAGTTTTTTATTTATACTTATTAGTTTATTAGCTTACTATTATATTCCTATAATTATTTTTTATATTATTATTTTTATTTTTTTTATCGTTATTATTATTATCTTTTTTTACTACTATTTTTTAAGCTTTTTATACTTATTAAGTTATTTTCTCGCCTTATTAATATATTAACTAATTAGCTATAGTTACTATTTTATATAATAAGTAAATACGCTATAAAGGGAGACTCGGATAATAAAAATATTACTATATTATAAAAAGTAGAATATCTATATACGCCTTATATTTAAAACTTTTATAATAGCTATAATATTAATTACTAATAAGGCTATAAAGCGGCTTATAAAGTATATAAATTATAGTAAAAATAATACTTTTAAGAAAAGCACTTATTCGCTATAAATATACGCTTACGCTAAGCTATCTATAATTTATATATAATAGTTAAAGAAAGATAAGCTATCGCCTTACTTACTTACGCTTATATTAAAGGAGTCCCTAGCCGCTATACCTACTTAACGCCTAAGTTTATTACTTATATTAATTACTTATAAGCTATATTAGCTATAGCTTATATTATTTTACGCTTAGCGATAAACTTTTACGCTCCCGCTACGCTTAACTAATAATACTCCTTTATACTTATTCCCGCCCCTAATAATATAATCGCCGTCCCCGCCCCTTATACCTTAACTTATAATATATTCGCGGTAATAATATAATATTAATAGTAATAGTAATAATAATAAGGTATATTTACTTTTAAGCTTAATTTCTTTATAATATAATATAAGGCCTTTTTTTAATAGTAAGAGGAATATTAGCGCTAAATCCTTAACTAATAGCGTAATAAATAGGCTACTTATATCGTAGACCGCTAAGCTAATATTAACGCGTATAAGCGTAAGAATAAGGAATATAATAATATTTCGCGCTAGATATTTATAGCGCTTATTAGTTTATATAAATTACTTAGCTTAGGTAATATTATTTCTGCTACCTTATAATACGCCCTTATTACTAATTTATATATATTACTTAGCTTATAGTTATTAGCTACTTACGCGTATTACTTATCTTCCCTTTTTT
The DNA here is from genome assembly GCA_003339415.1 of Ophiocordyceps camponoti-saundersi (nom. inval.). Lineage (NCBI taxonomy): Eukaryota > Fungi > Ascomycota > Sordariomycetes > Hypocreales > Ophiocordycipitaceae > Ophiocordyceps > Ophiocordyceps camponoti-saundersi. The sequence goes on along the minus strand of PDHQ01000234.1, from coordinate 17,605 downwards.
TCTTATATTAAAAGAGTAGATTTATACCTAGTAATAAGCGCGCTACGCGCCGCGCGGGGGCTAGATAAGGAGGAATCCCGCTATTATTATTATTATATATATTTCCGCTATTTTATAAGTTACCCTCCCCTGCTCGAAGATATACTTATTATAAGTTAACGCTAGTGCTTACTCGCGGCTAGCGCTATAATAATCTCCTAAGCTAATTAATTATTATAAATAATTTCGCTATTAAGATAAATAATATAAATATTAGCTTAAAGCTAATATAAAAAGGGGATAAAAGGAGATAAGAAGTAAGAAAGGGGCGGAAAAGTTACTTTACGTAAAGGGAATATTACTTAACAGGAATAATTAGCTTAAGGGAAAGAGTAAATAAATATATAGCTAAGTTCGCTCTAAGCTATTATAAAAATATATATTACTTTATATAAACTTAAACTAGTTTAATATTATATAATAATTAAAATTATTAAGTAGCTTTTATATAAAAATAATAAAGCTTTTCTATTTTATAAAAATAAAACGATAAGGCGGGCTATTTAATAAGTAATAGCCTCTTATATTCTTTATAGCGAGGATTTCCTTAACCTTATACTTATTAAAAAATAAGTTATTATAAGAGAGATATAAAAAGAGGTTTAGCTAGTAATTAGCTAGTAACTAAAAAAGTAAAAAATTACTAGTAGCGTATTTAATAAAATTAATATAAAAAGTAAAGTAAATATTAAATAATATATTTAAAGTAATAATAAGTAGTAATAATATAGCTATTACTTTATATTTACTTTTAAAATAATTAAGCTTTTAAAATAGATAGTTAAACTATATATATATAAAGTTAAGATATATAAAATTACTTATTTAAAACTATTTTATAAGGCGGCGGGACTTATTTAATAAGTTTTCTTATAATTACTAAGCTTAGGTAATAAAGGCCTAAGCTAGCTTAATATTATTACGGAGATAGTAAGCGAACGCTATAGCTTAACTTTTTAAGGATAAGATTAAGGTAATAACTATAAGTAAATAATTTAAAAAAGTAATATTAAAGCTATAAAGTAAGTAATTAAAACTTACGCTTATTATAAATAAGTTTTAATTATTTAAAATAAGCTAGTATATTAGTAAGTAATAAGGCTAGTTAAACTATAAGAAGGAGATTATATAATATAAGATAGCTTATACCTTTTAGTTTATATATTTTATACTATTATTAGTTTAAGGATAATAAGTTATAAAGAGGAGCTTTTATATTTTAGTAAGGCGGTAAAAAGTAAACTAAAAGTAACTTATCTAGTTTAACTTATAGTTAAAGATTAACTCCTAAGGGAAGCTATAAAATCGCTACTAATACTAAATAAAGCGTTTAGCGTATTACTTAGTATTTATTAATATTATAACTTTAAGCTAGATATACTTAGAAAGATAATTTATAATAATTATAAGGAAATAAGGCTAAGATTTATTAAAAATAAGAAGCTTAGTTATAAAGTTTACTAAGAAAGTAGTTTAAAATTATTTAAGCAGGGGTAATAGCTAAAGTAATTCTTAGCGCTACTAGTAATTTAAGTAATCCCTATAATAATAATAGTTATAAATAAAATATACTATATTTATAAATATCTTATTTTAATAAAACTCTTATTAAAAAAGTATAAAAGTAATATTCTTACTAAGGTATCCCGCTATAAGGGAGTTATATATCTATTAGATAAATATAATAATAAAAAGTTTCTACTTAGAAACTTAAAAATAGCCCCGGAACTATAATTATCTATAAGTAAAAAGGGAGTAGTCCGCGATTTACTTATAAATATTAGCTTCTAGTAGAAACTTCCGAGTAAAGGAATAAATCGCCTAGCAGCGGATATTATAAAGCGGATTAATATAAAAAGCTACTAACTAAAGTCCTTATAAGGTTTTATTTTAGAAAGAAGCTAAGGTATTAAGGGTAATAGGCTAAGTAAAAAGGGAATTAGGCGAGGCTAAGCTAAACTAAACTAAATATAATTTAAAAAAATAAATAAAGATAAGCTATATAATTTAGCTATAACGGTTTTTTATACCGCGGTATTTTTATTTTCTTTAAAAGAGAGCGTCTAGCTAGGATACTTACGCGCTAAGGCAGTACTAAAGTTAGAAATTAAAAAAAGCGAGTATCTTAGCCTAATACGCTTAATATTTTATTATCGCTTTAAGCGTAGTAAAATACTTAAGGGCTTTATAATTAGTTAAGATTAAAAATAGCCGGGCTATACTATATAGCTTAGTAAACTACGCCTTAAAGTAAGAAATAATAATAAGAAGCTCCTTATTATAAATTATATAATTTCGCTTTATAAGGAGAAGTTTCTTAAAGTAATATATAACTAGCTAAAAAATATAGTCCGCGTTAACTTAAGATAAGTAGCCGCTTATAGCTTTACTAAAATAATTAGCTTTTATAATTATATTATAGTTAGGGTTTTATTAAGCAAAAATAAAAGCTAATATAAAGGTAAACTTAAGCGTATTAAAAGTAAGTTAGTATTTATTAATCTAATAGAAAAGGGCGCTTTACTTTATAAAGTTAATAAGCGGGGCTATAAGGTTAGAAAAGTAAAATATAAAATTATAGTAAAAGTTAGTAAACTTTAGAAAACTATAAACGCCCTAAATATAAGTTAGCGCCTCTTACTTAAGAATAGCGGAGACTTTAGTAAAGTCTAGTCTTACCTTTTTACTAGTATAGATAATAAACCCTAAGTATTTAACTTTATAAATAGCGAAGTTATACTTATTAAAGTTAAGGAAAAGCTTAGCTTAATAAAGATATAATAATATAATATATACCTAACGTTAATAGTTAAAACGTAAGCTATTTAAATAAATAAAGATATTATTTAAATATATTATAATAAAGTCCTTTAAAAAATCGCCTAAGGTAATATTAATATAATATTAAAATATAGCGGGCGCGCTTATAAGATTAAAAAAATAGATAAGGTACTTAAAAAGGCTAAATTATATATAGAAAGTAGTTAAGTATTTATTACCTTTCGTAATATATAGCTTATAAAAAGTAGCGCGAATATTAAGCTTTATAAATTAGTAAGCGCTAAAAAGGCTATAAAATATCTCTTTAATAAAGGGAAAAAAATATTAGTTTTACTCCGTTACCTTATTTAAAGCGCGATAATTAATATAAAAATATTACTTACTATTAAGCTTCTTAGCGAGTAAAATAAGAGTAGCGGCGGATAAAAAGCTAGCGCGGATTTACCCCTTATTTATTAAGTTAGTAATTTATTTATAGACTTTAAAAAGATATTTATAAGGTATATTATAAAGCGGCCCTTAAAGTGAAAGAGGTAAGGAGCTATTAAGCTATTAGCGAAGCTAAATATAATAATTATAATTACTATAGTAAGGGGGCAGGACGCTTACCTTCTTCTTATTAAAGAGGTTAGCGAAATCTAACGCCTTAGGAGATAAAGAGGGGGTTTTAGTTAGGAAAGATATAGTAATATATAAAACGCGAGAAATATCCTATAAACTAATAGTAAGAAACTAATAGCTTATCTGCTACCGGGATTTATATTAAATAAGGGCCGCGAAGATAAAACTAAAGATAGCTATAATAAAATAGTTAACTTGCTAAGATTCGGAATAAAAGATAACTAAGTTACTTATAAAGTATATTATAACTTTTTACTTACTAAAGCGTAGCGAGATATTATTACGCGCTATTTAAAAAAAGCTAAAAATTAAATCTTAGATAAGGCCTAAGATTAAATATATTATAATAAGTAATTACTAACTATTAATATTAGCTATAAAGTAAATAAAGTAGCGGATAGATAAGTATAGCTTAAAGTATATATTATATTAATAGCGTATTTATATTATAATATAAATTACTTATAAGTAAAGGAGGGGAATTTACTTAAGCTAATAGTGCTAAATAAAAGATTCGCTTATAATAGCGTAATAATTATAGCTATTATCTATTTATATAATAATAAAAAATATAGAATTTATAAATATAAATAAGAGGAGAGGAGGTAAGTTTATATTCTAACTAATATCTATAAAATAATTATTTAATATTCTATAAGCTATAATATTATATAAATCCTCCCCTTATAAGAGATTTATTATAAAGGGGACTTATTTCCTTAATCCGGAGTAAGGTTTTTCTTCTTTTTTATAATATTAGTAAAATAAACTAAAAATATTAAAAGTAAAGAGTTAAGCTTATACTTACGCGAGAAATAGCTAATATTATTATAATAAAGGTAATAGCTATTAATATATTATTTTATAATTTTATTATTATTAACTTAGGCCGCTTAGTAATAGTTCTTATTATTATAGCTAGACCGGCTATAAAAAAGAGGACCGCCGCGCTTATTAGAATATAGCTAAGTGCTAGTTTAATATATACTTATTATTAGAGTATCTAAAAATAGCTTAGAAATATAAAGAAAAGGTACCTAGCCTTTACTCTTAAGGCGGAATAACTTAATATTTATAATAATAATATAAATTTATATAATAAGAATAATATATTTAGTTAAGAGGATATTACGCTTTACGTAATATTAGTAAAGGGCTAAGGTAAAAATATAATAAAGGTATATAATTTTAATTTTATTAGCTTACTTAATATTATCTGCTAAAGTAAGCTTAGCTTTAAAGTAAATAAGGAAATTAAAGAAGGACTTAGAAATACCTTATATAAGGTGCTTTAGCTCCGTTATAATAGTCTAGCGCTAGTAAAGGTCGGCGAATATAATATCGAAGTAACTTAAGAAATAGTTAAGGTTATACTTATACTCGCTACTTTACTTAAAAAATAAGGCTACCTTAGCTTAGATAGTAAGAGAAAAGTATTAATATAAGAATACTTACTAATTATAAGCGTTACCGATAAAAGCCTAATCTGCTTATAGCTTATAAAATATAAGAGAGCGCTATATTAAAAAGAGATTTTTATTATTATTAAATAGAGACCTAATTAGCAGCAGCTTATAATAAGGATATAACTATTATTACTTAAGTAATTATATAAACTTATACTATTAGCGTATAAGGTTTTATAATTTCGTAATCGTAGCTTATTATTCTAAGAGCTAAGCAATAATAGCTTATTAAGTATTAGCGTTATTTATAGTTAAAGTTAATTTACTATTAAGGTTTAATATTTTAATACTCTTATATAAAGCTAACTCTAATAATATAAATTAACTTAAAAGGTTTTAAGGTATATATAGTATATATACTTAAGGTTATAGTTTATATATAGCCCGCGCGTAGCTTACGCGCGGCGCTAACTAATTATATACGCTTATATATACCTTACGCTTATTATACGCGCGGACTTAACTAAGCACCCTTACGTAACTTAGCTATTCGGGCGTAGCCTAAATCCTTTATAATTACTTATATAAAAATAAAAATATTTTCTAAAATAATTTTATTAATATTTACCTTAGCTTCTAATAAAGTAATAAGTATAATAAACTTTAAAGTTTAAGATTATTATAATTTAAAGTAAAGCTATATTTTAAGTAAAAAATTTTTATAGTTATAATTAACTTATATAGCGTTACCCTCCTTTTTAAAGTTACTTTAAGCGTAGCTAGCTATTATTATAAAGTAATAAAGGGAGTAAAATCTACTTATAATATAAGAATAAAAAGTCTATATCCGCGTCGCTATAAGCGCGGAATTTATAAAATATATAAAAGTTAACTTTATATACTCTTAAAGTTATAAAAAAAAAGAAATTATAATTATAATAGCTAAAAAGATATTATTAACTAATAAAATTAAAGTAAGGGGGGCGCCTTTTTAAACCTTTTTAAACTCTGCTATTTATTTAATAATTACTTATATAAAAATAAAAATATCTCTTAAAATAATTTTACTAATATTTACTTTAGCTTTTAATAAGATAATAAATATAATAAACTTTTAAGTTTAAGATTATTATAATTTAGAGTAAAGTTATATTTTAAGTAAAAAAGTTTCGCGGTTATAATTAACTTATATAGCGTTGCCCTCCCTCTTAAAGTTACTTTAAGCGCAGCTTATTATTATTATAAAGTAATAAAAGAAGCAGAGTCTGCTTATAATATAAGAATAAGAAGTCCGTATTTATATTATTATAAGCGCGGAGTTTATAAAATATAAAAAAGTTATTTATATTTAGATTAGAAATCCTTTTAATATATTTTTTTAACTTAAGGTAAATAAGGCTACTTTTCCCTCCTCCTTAAGTTTAAGTTAAAAATATAATAAATCCTTTTTAAAAACTTTAACTTATATTATTTATTATAAGATAATTATGAATAACGCTTTCATAACGCTAATTAGCTTATTTAAAAGATTTCTAAACTTAACTTTTAACTTCTTATTTTTAAAAGCAAGTATATAAAAATATTTTATAGCTATTAAAATAAGATATTAAATATAGTTTAAGCTATAGCTAAGTTTTACGCTATATATATAAGACTAGACTTTAACTTTATAAGATTTAATTATATTTTATAAATATTTATAATTAGTATATAAAGCGTTAACTTTTCTACGCTTAAGCTAGAATAAAAATACGCTAATTTAAACCTTATTATTAGAGAATCCCTTACCTAAGCTTTTATCTTTAATATTATTAAAACTACTAATTAAATTAACGCTACTCTTAACCGCTTTTATAATAAATTATAATAAGTTATTTAAAATACTATACCTTTTTATATCTTAATATTTAGAAAAAAGTAAACTTAGTTTACTTTAATAGTTACCTACGCTATTAGAAATATTAAATAAGCTAAGCGTTACTATTATAATTCCTTATTTAAGTATAATAAGCTATAATTATAAGAATCTATCTATAATTAGAAAAAAAGTAGTTACTTATTCTTATTAAGCTAACTAGCGTTTTTTTTTATATTTTATTAATAATAACTTTAAATAATTTTAATATATAAAGCGCTAGGCGCGGCTTTATAATAAACTACTAGCTAAGCTTATTTCCCTCCTAGCCTTATAAAACCTAGGTAAGGGCAAGGTAGTATTTTTTAAAGATAAAGCTTATATAATTTATATCTTAGCAGATAGGTTCTTTTCTCTTATTTTTAATCTCTCCCTTTTAGATAATAAAACGCCTAAACTTAGCTTTTTTATAAAATAGTATATTAATATTATATTATTATAGAAAGCGATTAGAATAAACTAAATCTTAACTAGCTTTCTTAAAATATATTACTTAGTTTTTTATATATAGCTTACTTATATTTTTAAGCTTATTTTTAAATTAATTACTTTTTAAGTTAACTTTATATTATTATTATAATTATATTATATAAATAAAGTAAAAAGCTAGAAAATTACTAGTAAGCTAATAGCTATAAGCTAATCTCCCTTTTATATTATTTTATACTTAAGTTTATTATAAATAAGCAGTTATCTAATTATACTAAACTATATTAACTTTTTCTTAATAATTAAATAAGTAATAAATAAAATAAGTTATTAAAATTAGCTATCCTTATAATTATAAAGCTTATTTAAGCTACCTAAGCTAAAAAAGACGTCGCTGCTTTTTTATAACTTAATATAAAGAGAGCTTTTAATATTATTTATTATAATAAATTACTTTATAAACTTATATATATAAGGTATTTTACTTAAATCTAAGCTTTCTTATAAAGCTATTTTAGCTATTATTTCTTATATTTACGCTTTAATAGATAGACTTTAATACTTTTCCTAATCTAAACTAAAGTCTCTTAAATCTCCTTACTCTTTACTATACTTTTTATCTTTTATATAACGCCGCTTTATTAATAAGTAAAATATAAACTTAAGTAAGAAATTATTAAGTTTACTAATAATATAAACTTTTTTAACGTTAGGCTAAATATTATTATAATTATAAGTTATTTTTAGTTATTATAGCATATTTATAAGGAATTAGCTTAAAATTATAATATAGCTTTTAAGCTAGATAAAAGTAAACTAATATATTTTTCTAAGAAATATTACTTAGAATAATATATAGTTAAGCTAAGTATATATAAAATTTACCTTATTTTTAAAGCGCGCTTACTTAGTATTTAAGTTTATAAATAATTATATTAAAAAATATTTATTTAAATTATATATAATAAACTTTTTAAATAAAATCTCGCCTTTACCGCCCTAACTATATTTACTTAAAGTTATACCTTTTTTTAAGCTAAAAAGCTATATATAAAAGTTATATAATTTTTAGTATTTTATACTTTTATATAAGGGATTCGGGCTGCGCCCGAATAGCTAAGTTACGTAGGGGGTGCTTAGTTAAGTCCGCGCGTATAATAGGCGCGGGGTATATATTAGTATATACGATTAGTTAGTGCCGCGCGCGGGATAAGCGCGGGCTATATATAAACTATAACCTTAAGTATATATATTATATATACCTTAGAACCTCTTAAGTTATTTTATATTAATAAAGTTAGCTTCTTATAAATATTAAAGAGTATAGGACCTTTATAATAAAATAACTTTAATTATAGATAACCTTTAATATTTAATAAGCTATTATCGCTTAGCTTTTAGAGTAGTAAGCTATTATCGTAAAGCTTTAAAGCTTTATATACTAATAGTACTAATTTATATAGCTTCTTAAGTAATAGTAATTATAATTTTATTATAAGCTATTACTTTTTAGATTACTATTTAATAGCGATAAGGACCTCTTTTTAGTATAGCGCTCCCTTATATCTTATAAGCTATAAGCGGACTAAGCCTTTATTAGTACCGCTTATAACTAATAGGTATTTTTATATTAATATTTATCTTTTATAATTTAAGCTAAAATAGCCTTATTCTTTAAGTAAAGTATTAAGTATAAATATAACCTTAACTATTTCCTAAGTTACTTTAATATTATATTTACTAACTTATACTAGCGCTAGATAGCTATAATAAAGCTTAAATACCTTATATAAGGCGCTTCTAAGTTTTTCTCTAATTTCCTTATCTATTTTAAAACTAAGCTTATTTTAATAAATAATACTAAATAAGCTAATAAGATTAAGATTATATATCTTTATTATACCTTTACGCTAGCTTTTTACTAATATTATATAAGGCGTAATATTCCCTTAACTAAGTATATTATTATTATTATTAGAATCTACGCTATTATTATAAATATTAAGTTTTTCTACTTTAAAAATAAAGGCTAAACGCCTTTACCTTTTATTTCTAAGCTATCTTAAGATACCCCGATAACTAATATATACTAAACTAATACCTAGCTACGCTTTAGTAAATATAGTAGCCTTTTTTCTTAAAGCTAAAATAGCTATAATAGTAAGACTTATTATTAAGTAACTAAAGCTAATAGCGATAAGATTACGAAGTAGCGCGCTAAGGGCTATTACCTTTACTATAATAATATTAGCTATTTCTTACGCGAGTATAAGCTTAATCCTCCCTTATTAGCCTTTTTAGTCCGCTTTATAAATATTATAAAAAAGGAGGAGAACCCCGCCTTAAACTAAGGAAATAAATCCCCCCTATATTAAGTCTCTTATAAAAGGAGGACTCTTATAATAATATTACTTATAAAATATTAGATAATTATTTTATAAATATTAGTTAGAATATAAACTTACTTTCTCTCCTTTTCCTTATATTTATAAATTTTATTTTTTTTATTATTATATAAGTAAATAATAGCTATAATTATTACGCTATTATAAGCGAATCTTTTATATAGCGCTATTAGCTTAAGCGAATTCCCCTTTTTTACTTATAAATAATTTATATTATTATATAAATATATTATTAATAGCGCGTATACTTTAAGCTATACTTATCTATTTATTACCTTATCCGCTTTATAGCTAATATTAATAGCTAATAATTACTTATAATAATATATATAATCCTAAGCCTTACTTAAAAGTTAATTTTTAGCTTATTTTAGATAGCGCGTAATAATATCTTATTATATTCTAATAAGTAGGAAGTTATAGTTTACTTTACTAGCAGATTAGTTATCTTATATTCCGAATCTTAATAAGTTATTTACCTTATTATAGCTATCCTTAGCTTTATTTTCGCAGCCCTTATCCGCTACGAATCCTAATAATATATTAGTTATTAATTCCTCGCTACTAGCTTATAAGATATCTCTTATATTTTATATATTATAACCTTTACCTTAATTATAGGCCTTTTTTTATTTTTTAAAATATTAGATTTTGCTAACTTATTTAATAAGGAGAAAGTTAATATCTTGCCCCTTTATTATAATAATTATAATTACTATATCTAACTCCGCTAAGAACTTAATAGTTCCTTACCTTTTTTACTTTAAGGCTTATTTTATAATATACCTTATAATTATCTCCTTAAGGTTCGGAAATAAATTACTAACTTAATAGATAAAAGATAGATTTACGCTAGCTTATTATTTATAGCCGCCCTTATCTTATTTATAAAAAAGCTAAGAGGCGGGTAGCGCTTTTATATTAATTATTACGCCTTAAATAAAGTAATAAAGTAAGATTATTATCCCTTTTTACTTATTAAGGAGATATTTTATAGCTTTTTAAATATTTATACCGCTTTTTATAAGCTTTATATTATAAAAAGTAAAAAATACCTTATAGCTTTTTATATTTAGTTTAATTTATTTAAATACCTTATTTACCTTTTTAGCTTTATAGGAGCGCTTATTATATTTTAGCGTTATATTAATATTATTTTTAGTAACTTTTTAGGGGATTTTACTATAATATACTTAGATAATATTTTTATTTATTTAAGAGGTTCCTATTCTAATTATTAGCGTAAAATACGCGTTATACTCTTATATTTTTATTAAGCTAAGCTTTTTCTTAATCTTAATAAATATAACTTTACTATTTATAAAGTTAAGTATTTAAAATTTATTATTTACGCTAGTAAAAAAATATAGCTAGATTTTACTAAAATTTTTATAATTTTAAAATAAAAGACGCTAACTTATATCTAAAGCGTAAATAATTTTCTTAAGTTTACTAACTTTTATTATAATTTTATATTTTACTTTTTAAACTTTATAGCTTTTTTAGTTAAGCTTACGAAGTGCGGCGCGCTTTTCTACTAAATTAATAAATATTAGCTTATTTTTAATATACTTAAGTTCGTATTTATCTTTACCCCTATCCTCGCCTAGTAAGATTTAAATTATAATATTATTATTAAAGCTAACTATTTTAGTAAAGCTATTAGCAGGTATTTTTCCTATTTTAGCTTAAACTATATTTTTTAGCTTATTATATATTATTTTAAGAAACTTTTACTTATAAAATAAAACTATATAATTTATAATAAAAAGCTTTTTACTATTATTTCTTACTTTAAAGCGTAATTTACTAAGTTATATAAAATTATATAGCTATTTTTTATTTTTATAAATTATAAGGCCTTAAAATATTTTATTATACTTAAAGCTATAATAGAATATTAAGCGCGTTAGGTTAAGATATTTGCTTTTTTTAATTTCCGCTTTTAATATTATTTTAACGCGTAAGTATCGTAGCCTAATATACTCTCCTAGTAAGAATAAGATCGCTATAAGATAGAGAAGCGCTTTAGTTAGATTATATAGCTTATATCTATTTACTCTTTTAAGTTATAGCTAATCTAATCTAGCTTAGCCTTATCTTAGTTTTTTATAGCTATACCTTTTATTTAAGATACCCTAGCCCCTTTTTATAATAAGATTTTATAAAACTTTTAGTTAAAAGCTCTCTATATTAATTCTTTTTATTATATACGCTACTAAGCGGTTTAGTTAGGCGCTTAGAAGTTTCCGCTAAAAGCGGGTATTTATAAATAAGTTATAAACTATTTTATCTTTACTTATAAATAGCTATAATTCTAAAGCTATCTTTAGGTTCCTAAGTAAGAACTCTTAACTATTATATTTATTTAATAAACTTATAATTCCCTTATAGCGGGATACCTTAATAAGAATATTACTTTTATATTTCTTTAATATAAGTTTTATTAAGATAATATATTTATAAATATAGTATATTTTATTTATAATTATTATTATTATAAAGATTACCTTAATTATTAGCGCTATTAAGAGTTATTTTAGCTATTATTTTCTTCTAAATAGTTCTAAATAACCCTTTTCATAAACTTTATAACTAAGCTACTCGCTACCTTAAAGTCCTAGCCTTATTTCCTAATAATTATTATAGATTACTTATTAAAATATACCTAGCTTAAAGCTATAATATTTATAAATATTAAGTAATATACTAAGCGCTTTATTTAATATTAATAGTAGTTTTATAGCTTCCTTTATAAGTTAATTTCTAATTACGGTTTTAATTAGATAAGCTATTTTTAATTTACTTTTTACTATCTTACTAAGGTTAATAAGCTATTTTTTATAATATATTACTCTTAAACTAATAAAAATATAAAATATATAAATTAAAAAGTATAAGCTATTTTTTATTATATAATCTCCTTCTTATAATTTAACTAGCCGCGCTACTTACTTACTTACTAGCTTATTTTAAATAATTAGGACTTATTTATAATAAGTATTAGTCCTAACTATTTACTTTATAGCTTTAATATTACTTTTCTTAACTAGCTAGCGGAGGCGGCCGCCCCTATCTTTTCCCCGAAAAGCTAAGTTATAATATTTACTTATTTTTTTCGTAATAGCGTTAAACTAATATAAGCCTTTATCGCCTAGGCCTAGTAGCGATAATAGGATTTCTTAAATAAATTTCGCTAACTTATAAAATAGTTTTAAATTAGTAACTTTATATAGCTTAACTTTACTTATATATAATTTAACTATTTATCTTAAAAGCTTAATTATTTTAAAAGTAAGTATAAGGTAATAATTATATTAATACCGCTTACTATTACTTTTAATATATTACTTAATATTTACTTTACTTTTTATATTAACCTTATTAAGTATATTATTAGTAACCTTTTACTATCTTAATTATTTACTAACTTTTAGCTAAATCCCCTCCTCTATCTTTCTTATAATAACTTATTTTTTAATAAGTATAAAGTTAAGAAAATCCTTATTATAAAAAATACTAAAAGTTAGCGCTTATAAAGTAAAACGCTTTATTAATTTATTTTTATAAAATAAAAAAATTATATTATTTTAACTTAGAAGCTATTTAATAATTTTAAATATTATATAATATTAAACTATTTTAAATTTATATAAAAAGATATATATTTTTATAATAGCTTAAAGTAAATTTAATTATATATTTATTTAAGCGCCCCTTATAGCTAATTATCCCCTTTAAGTAATTTTCTCTTTTTATCTTATAAATATAATATTACCTCCTTACTTTTTATTCCCCTTTATTCCTTATTTACTTATTTCTCCTCCCTTTTTATATTAGCTTTAAGCTAATATTTACCTTTTTTATCTTTTTCCTATAATCCTTTACTATAGTTAAGTAACTTAGGAGATTATTATAGCGCTAGCTATAGCTTAGCGCTAATATTAACTTATAATAAATATATCCTTAAATAGGGGAGGGCGTATTTTAAGGCTAGGAGAATATTTAATATAATATTAATAGCGGGAGTCTCGCTTATCTCGCTTCTAAGCTACGCGCGCCGCGCGTAAATATTAGCGTAAACCCGCTTTATTAATATATAGTAAAGAGGAAGGATAAGTACTATATATAAGCGTTAGGTAATTAAAAGCTAGGCGATATATATAAGTTAATAAAAGTAATATATAATAAGGTAGCGGGCGAGCTTAGTATATTATATAAATTAATTAGCGCTATAATTATTTAATAAAAGATATTATTTTTTTTCTTATTTTTCTATTTTTATATATTAATAATTATTTAGCGGTTTATAATCTAGGTAGCTTATTTATCTTACTATTATTTAAGAATTTATCGCTATTATTCCTCTTATTATTAAAAAGATATTTTATATTATAAAGTAAAAAAATTAAAGCTAATAATAAGGGCGCCTTATTATTATTATTATTACTATTATTATTATATTATCGCTAAAAATATATTATAAGTTAAAATATATAAAGCGGGTATAGCGATTATATTACTAATAGTAAGGATAAGCGTAGAGGATTATTATTACTTAAGTATAAAAGGGGCGTAAAAGTTAGTTACTAGGCGCGGTATAATATAAATAGTAGCTAATATAGTTTATAAATAGTTAATATAAGTAAGAAATTCTAGCGTAAGCTAGGCGCGCTAGCTAAGTATTTTTTTAATATAAGGGTAAGTAAATAAAATAATAGCTTATCTTTCCTTAACTATTATCTATAAGTTATAGATAGCTTATTATAAGTATATATTTATATTAAAAAGGTACTTTTCTTAAAAGTACTATCTTTACCGCTACCTATACGCGCTATAAGCTATTTTATAACCGCGTTAGTAGTTAATATTATAGCTATTATAAAAGTTCTAAATATAAGGAGTATATAAATATTTTACTTTTTATAATATAATAATACTTTTATTATCTAAATCCCCTTTTATAGTATAGCCGCTTATTATATAAAGCGGTAATTATAGCTAACTAAATAATATATTAAAGTAATAATATAATAACTTAATAAATATAAAAAGCTTAAAAAATAATAACGATAAAAAAGAAAAAAAGAATAAATAGCTACTAAGAGCTTAAATAATAATAATAATAGAAAAAAAAACTATAAGAATATAGTAGCGGAGTAATAAAATATAAAGCTTAGAGAATTATTTACTTAGTAAGGGAAAATAATATAATTAGCTAAAAAGGAAAAAAAAAGAAGGAAGAAAAATTTTTTATATAAGGGGTATTTTAATTTATACCTTATATATATATACTGCGGCCGGAAATACTCTTTTCCTAAGGCGATAAGGTATATAAGGGATTCGGGCTATACTTGAATAGCTAAGTTACGTAGGGGGTGCTTAGTTAAGTCCGCGCGTATAATAGGCGCGGGGTATATATAGGTATATATAATTAGTTAGCGCTACGCGTAGGACGGGCGCGGGCTATATATAGACTATAATCCTAAGTGCGTATACTATATATACCTTAAAACTTTTTAAGTTATTCTATATTAATAAAGTTAGCTTCTTATAGATATTAAGGAGTATAGGACCTTTATATTTTATTACTTTTTAAATAATTACTTTAGAGGCTAAAAACCTCTTAGGCTTTATTAAAATTATAAGCTTTATTTAGTTATAATATTTATATACTATTTTTAGCGCTTTTAAAGTAACCTTAGTTTATTATTTAAAAGCCGAGTTTTAAACCCCCTTAATTAACTTTTATATAAATAAAAAAAAGCTAATACCTTTTACTAGCTTAAAAAGGTAAATATACTAAATATAATTTAATACGCGTTTAAGTTTATTTTAAGGTTTCTTATAAGATTTCCTATATATTACTTAACTTAATATAATAAAATTAAGTCCTTACTCTAAAAAAAACTAAAGTAAATAATAATATAAGCTTACACTTTATATAAAACTTTAAATAAGAAAATTACTTAGCACTTTTTATATAAGGATTAAACTAGCTAATTATTATTATTATTATATTATTATATTAATAGCTATAAGAGCTACTAAAACCTTAGTAATAAGTTAAGTAAGAAAACCCTTTTTATAAGAGGTAAAACCCCCTATAGCGCGGTAAGACTGCGGCTAGCTTAGGGCTAGGTAAGATACGTAACGCGTATAAAAGAAGTAGCTATTAGCTATAATAATACTATATAATATAAGAAAAGATAAGGAAAGAAAGATAAGATAAGGAAAGATAAAAAAAGTAGCAGTATATATTACTTATATATATTAATATATACCCTTATAAGGCCTTAATATATACTTCTTAACTTTTTAGTATATAGTTATATACCTTTTATATATATAGTATATACTTAAGTATATATCTCTTTATTAAGCTTTCCTAATTAGGAAGCTTTTTTAATTAGGAAATTATTTTTATAAATTAGTAACTTAAAGCTTAAAAGTATATAAAAAAGGGGGGGTTGCCTTTACTAGCGTAAGTAAGCTATTATTAAATTAATAATCTTAATAGAATTAATTATTTAAGTAGTTTTTATAAGTATATATATAGTTTATAGCTATCTTATACTAGAAGCAGAATGCCCGCTAAGAGAGACTATTTTTATAATATATTTTACGCTAGTTATATTAGTATACTTATAAGTTTTAAAAATCTTTACTAGGTGCTAAACTTGCTAATAAGAATAGCGGGGAACCGCTTTAAATAAGCTTGCCTTAAGTTTACTTTTTTCCTAGTTAATTTCCCCCCGCGCCTAAACTAGCTTATAATTATTATAATATATTATATTTTTTAAAAATATATTAATATTATAATTACTTAGCTATATATAAGTAAAATTAAGCTATAAAAGTTTCTCTTTTAATACTAAGTTTTAAATATAATTACTATAAACTATTAATATAGCACTAAGCTATAAATATATATTACCTCCTTTTATAATATTTTAATCTCGCCGCTTAAAAAAATAAACTATTATAGTATTTTTATTTTAAGTTCTCCTTATATTTTAAGCTTAATAATTATATTTCTACTTTTATTATTACTAAGTAAATACTATATTATATTAACTTTTACTAATTTAACTTTACTAAAACCTTATATATATCCTTGCTAAACTTACTATAAGCTTAAATTTATTATATTTTTACTTATTAAACTCTTTTATTATTATATAACTTATAAATATCTTACCCTCCTTACCTTATCTAATTATTATTATTCTCCGCTTTATCCTTACTTAGGCCTTTTACCTTACTAGCTTAGATTTCGCTACTAATATTATTAGAATCTTTTACTTATAATACCTACTCTTTTAATATAGCTTAGGTAAAAGATTAGCCTTAAGTTATTAATAGACTTTAAGTAAATAATAGCTTAAATTTTATAAATACTCCTAATATAATAAGTAAACCCGCTACTATATTAGCCTTTACCTTTATTTTCTTTTTTAATATACTAAGTATTTTTAAGCTTATAGCTTTAAAAGATTTTAAAAATTTAATAATAACCTTATAGCTAATATTAATATTTTTATAGCTTTAGCTTAAGCTACTAATAAATTTAATTAAATAAAAGTATTTATTATTATAAATATAAGCTTATTAAACTTTTTTTTTATTACCTTAATATAGCTAGCTTAGTAACTCTTAAGCTTATTAATAAATAGTAACTTAATTATTATATTTAGTAATACTCTTTACTTATTAAGCTTATAAAAATAATTATAGCTTAGGCTTAGCTTAGTTTTTTACTTAACTAATAGCTTATAAGTTATAAGCTTTATTATATTATCTTAGCTAGCTAGCTTAGCTACGCTTTTACTTAAATATATTTACTTTATATATAATATTACTATATTAATAATCTTAAAAGTATTATTATTATTATTATTATTATTATTATTATTATTATTATTATTATTATTATTATTATTATTATTATTATTATTATTATTATTATTATTATTATTATTATTATTATTATTATTATTATTATTATT
>PDHQ01000233.1:0-55984 GCA_003339415.1 Ophiocordyceps camponoti-saundersi (nom. inval.) | reverse complement strand
TAAAATAAAATAAAATAAAATAAAATAAAATAAAATAAAATAAAATAAAATAAAATAAAATAAAATAAAATAAAATAAAATAAAATAAAATAAAATAAAATAAAATAAAATAAAATAAAATAAAATATAAAAATTATAAATAATAAATAATAAAAAAATTTAAGCTAATTTATATAATATATAAAAATTAAAAAAATTTAAGTTAATTTATATAATATATAAAAATTAAAAAAATATTAAAATTTTTATTTTATAATAATAATAAAATTTTATATATTAATATATTTTATATAGCTTAGAATTAGTTTATATATATTTTAAAAAGGAGAAAAATTAAAAAACTTAAAATAAAACTTTTTTTAAATATTATTTTAATTTTAAGTTAAACTTTACTTATATTTAATATTTTATATATTTAATAAATTAAATATTAATTAATAATTTAAAAGCTAATATTTTTTTTAAAATAAATTTTATAATAATAAAAGTATATATAAACTAAGTTTAGTATAAAGTTTATATAGCTTACTTATTTTTTTAGCTATTATTATTATTATAAACTAAATTTTTATATTTAATTAAAATAGCTTTAATAATTTAATTTATTAAAGCTTTATTAATATAGCTTAAAAATATAAAAAAGCTTTATTATCTTATAATAAACTTTATAATAATTAGTTTTAAAAATAGCTAAATTATTATAATAAAGCTATAAATAAGTATAAAGTTAAAGTTAAAAAAGGGGTATTATTATATTTACTTTTTAGCGTTTTTACCTTAACTATTATTAATTTCTAATTAGCGCTAAAAAAGAAAAAAAAGTAATATATATAAAGTTTTAATTTATAAACTTTTAAAGTTAAGTAATATATATTTTTTACTTAATCTTATATTATTTTTATTTTAAAATAAAGTTAATTTTACTTAAAGTAAGATTTTTAATAAAAAAAGTAATAATATAATCTTTTCTTATAAGCTATAAAATAAATAAACTTACTTTTTATATATAAAGTAATAAAATACTTATTATATTATAGCTTTATTATATAATATTTAATAATATATTTAAATTAATAATATTTAAAATATTATTAAAGTTAAACTTTTAATATATATAATTTAATATTAAAGATTTTTATTTATATTATTATATTTTTATTATAAATTTAATTTATATTCGCTATACTATTACTAATAATTATTAAAAAAATTTACTAAGTTTTAAAATAATATTTTTTTATATATAGTTATATTATTAAAACTTTATTTAATAACTTTATTTTTTTCTAAAAAGCTTCCTTATTACTTTATTATAAAGCTTATACTAATACTAATTTTATAATAAGAGTATAACTTTCGCTAATTAAGTATACCTTTTTTTTAAAAATAATATAAAGCTATTTTAAATTAAACTAAAGCTTATAAATAATATTTTAGAATATTATTATAATATTATTATTAAGTAATTTCCTTATTATAAAAGCTTAGCTTTACTAATAAAAGCTATAATTAATATTTATTATAATTATTTTAAAGCTTTAAATTTAAAATAAAATAGCTATAAAATTAAAATAAATTATAAGCTTTCGCTTATATTATTTAAAAACTTACTTTTCGATAATTTTTTTTAGCGCTTTAGCTATAACTATAGCTTATATTAAAGGAGTTCCGCTCCCCTTAAAGCTATAGAAAAAAGAGGAAATTATAGCTATAATAGCTAAGAAGATATTATTAATTAATAAAATTAAAGTAAAGGGGGCACCTCCTTAAACCCTTTTAGACTCCGCTACTTATTTAATAATTACTTATATAAAGATAAAAATATCTCTTAAAATAATCTTATTAATATTAGCTTTAGCTTTTAATAAAGTAATAAATATAATAAACTTTTAAAGTTAAAAATATTATAATTTAAAGTAAAGTTATATTTTAAATAAAGAATTTTTATAATTATAATTAACTTATATAATATTACTTTTTTTCTTAAAGTTATTTTAAATATAATTAGCTATTATTATAAAGTAATAAAAAGAGCGAAGTCCGCTTATAATATAAAAATAAAAAGTTTATATTTATATCGCTATAAGCGCGGAATCTATAAAATATATAAAAGTTATTAAAAATTTTTACTTATTATAATAATAATAATAATTTAAATTAATATTTTAATAAAATTAGTTATTTTAATATTTATTTTTTATATTTTTTTATTATTATAATTATAATTTTTTTAAAAAAAAATTTATATTTTAATATTAATATATATTAAAGTATTTATTATAAGTAAGGAGATAATTATTAAAATAAGTAAGGTAAGGGGTAAAGTAATAAAAAAAGTAATAGTAAAAATAATAATAATAATAATAATAAATATATTTATTAAAGTAAAGGTAATAATAAACTTAAAGCTTAAAGTAAAAATAAAAGTAATAATAAAGCTAAAAGTAAAAAAAGTAAAAAAGCTTTTAATAATAATAATAATAATAGCGGAGTTTATAATAATAATAATAATAATATTAGCGATAATATTAATAATAGTAGCGGCTATAATAATTATTAAAAAGTGCTACCTTAAAGCTATATTTTTAAATTTTTAAATAAAGGTCTGCTCTTACTTTAATAATATTAATAATAATTATAAATAGCTAATATTAAGTTTTATATAAATAATATATATTTAAGTTAGAAAATTTAATTATATTATTAGTTTTTTAAATTTATATTAAGTTAAAGTTAAAATAATATTTATTTTATTATAATTATTATTTAAAATATTTTTAATAAAAGTACTTTTATAATAAAGTTTTAAAATAATTATATTTAAAAAATAATTATAAAGTTATATAAATAATATAAAGCTATTATAACTAAATTATAAAATTATTTTAAAAAAATATATAATATACTTTTAATTATAATAAAAAAGTTAAATATAAAAATAAGTTTTTAAACTATATTAAAACTTTAAATTAAACTTTTTAATTTATAGTTTATATTATAAAAAGTTTACTTTTAAAATATAATCGCTTTATATATAATTTATAATAGTTTTTAATTATATAATTTAGTAAAAATTAACTTTATTAATAATATAACTTTTAAAATAAACTTTTATATTTTATACTTATATATTTTTATTTTTTTTAAAACTTAATTATTATTATTTTTTTAATATATTTTATATAAGCTTCCTTTATAATTTTATTATAATTTAACTTATATATTTAATTTAAAATAATAAGTTTTTTTTAAATTTTTACTTTTTTATTATAATAATATTAGTTAAATATTAGCTTAATAAAAGCTTAAGTAAATATATTTAATATAAAACTTTTATATATTTTATAAATTTTACGCTTATAGTAACGCGGATATAAACTTTATATTTTTATATTATAAGTAAACTCTACTCTTTTTATTACTTTATAATAATAGCTAGCCGCGCCTAAAGTAACTTTAAAAAGGAGGGCGATATTATATAAGTTAATTATAATTATAAAAATTTTTTACTTAGAATATAGCTTTACTTTAAATTATAATAATCTTAAACTTAAAAGTTTACTATACTTATTATCTTATTAAAAGCTAAAGTAAATATTAATAAGATTATTTTAAAAAATATTTTTATTTTTATATAAATAATTATTAAATAAATAGTAGAGTTTAAAAGGGTTTAAGGAGGTGCCCTCCTTACTTTAACTTTATTAGTTAGTAATATTTTTTTTACTATTATAGCTATAATTTCCTCTTTTTTTTATAGCTTTAAGAGGAGTAGAATTTCTTTTATATAAGCTATATTTATAGCTAAAGCGCTAAAAAAAACTATTAAAAAGTAAGTTTTTAAATAATATAAGCGTTAGCTTATAATTTATTTTAACTTTATAGCTACTTTACTCTAAGTTTAAAACCTTAAAGCGATTATAATAAATATTAATTATAAACTTTATAAGTAAAGCTAAGCTTTTATAATAAGGAAATTACCTAATAGTAATATTATAATAATATTCTAAAATATTATTTATAAGCTTTAGTTTAATTTAAGGTAATTTTATATTATTTTTAAAAATAAAGTATACTTAATTAGTAAAAGTTATACTCTTAATATAAAAAAAGTATTAGCGTAAGCTTTATAATAAGGTAATAAGGAAGCTTTTTAGAAAAAGATTAAATTATTGAATAAAATTTTAATAATATAATTATACGTAAAAAGATATTATTCCGAAACTTAGTAAAATTTTCTAATAGTTATTATTAATAGCGTAGTAGATATAAACTAAATTTATAGTAAAAATATAATAATATAAGCGGAGATTTTTAACGCTAAATTATATATATTAAAAGTTTAACTTTAATAATATTTTAAATATTAATAATTTAAATATATTACTAAATATTATATAGTAAAGCTATAATATAATAAGTATTTTACCGCTTTATATATAAAAGGTAAGTCCGCTTACCTTATAGCTTATAAAAAGAAATTATATTATTACTTTTTTTATTAAAAATCTTACTTTAAGTAAAATTAACTTTACTTTAAAATAAAAGTAATATAAAACTAGGCGAAAAACGCGTATATTATTTAACTTTAAAAGTTTACGGACCGGAACTCTATATATACCGCCCCTTCTCCCCTTTTAGCGCTAATTAGAAACTAATAATAGCCGGGGCAGAAATACTAAAAAGCGAATATAATAATACCTCCTCCTTTAATTTTAATTTTATATTTATTTATAGCTTTATTATAATAATTTGGCTATTTTTTAAAATTAGCTATTATAAGGTTTATTCTAAGATAATAAAACTTTTATATATTTTTAAGCTATATTAGTAAGGCTTTAATAAATTAGATTATTAAGGCTACTTTAATTAAATATAGGAATTTAGTTTATAATAATAATAATAGCTAGGAAAATAAGTAAGCTATATAAACTCTATATTAAACTTAGTTTATATATACTCTTATTATTATAAAGTCCGCTTAAGAGGAAATATTAGCTTCTAAATTACTAGTTAATACTTAACTTATTAAATATATAAAATACTAAGTATAAGCAGGGTCTAACTTAAAGCTAAGGTAATACTTAAGGGGAGGGTTTTACTCTAAGTTTTTTAATTTTTCCCCCTTTTAAAATATATATAAGATAGTTCTAAGCTATATAAGGTATACTAGCGTATAAATAATTATTATTATTATATATTTAATAGATTAAATTTAATATAAATAGCGTTAATAATTATAAGCGTTTTTATAAAAAAGAAAAAAAAGCTATATATTAGCTAGCTTTTATTTATTTATATTTTAATAATAAAATATATATTTACTTTACTTACTTATTAATTTTTAGCCTTTTTACTTATATATAATTAATATATACTTATATATATAATTTACTAATAGTTATATATATTAACTTAGCTATTAATATATAATATATAAAAAAGGAGATAAGTTAGCTATTAGTTATAAGATTATAAATTAGCTATTATAAAAAATATAAGTATAAATAAAAGTTTTTTAAAAATTAAAATAATAATTATAAAAGAATTTAAATTATATTTAGAAGAATACTAAGCTAATTTAATATATAGTAGTTTCTTAGCATATAAGGATTTCTTAGTAAAATCTAAAGATTTTTAAAAGTATATTTTAATATTAAATCCGGTTAGAAATCTTAGTAAAATCTTAAGAGTTATTATAAAGAAATCCTAAAAGAAAATCTTAGTAATTTCCTAAGCGTAAAGGTAAAGTTTTTAAAGAAAATCTAAGTAAAATCTTAAAAGGGGAAATCCTAGTAAAATATTATAAAAGGTTAGGCGATTTATAAAAGTATTATTAAATATCTTATATTAACTTCTTAAGCTAAAAAAGAATTATAATAGCTTTATTAACTCTTTATATTATTTTTAAAACTATTATTATACTTAAAAGCTTTTTTATATTAACTTTAATAATTATATCTAGCTATAAATTAAGAAATATTATTAGGGATTTATATATAAAAAAGTAAATTAATTTATATAAGATAAGAAAAAAATAAAAGAATAAGATAAGAATAATAAAGGAGAATTATAATATATATTAAATATATATAAAAGAATATATATTATAATAAAAAGTATTATAATACTAAAAAGGAAAATAAGAATAATAAGAATATAATATAATATATAAATTAAAAAAATAAAATAAAGGAAAATATCTTACTATTTTTATTATAGCGGGTAATAAAGTAATATATAATTATAATAATAATATAAAAGTAAATATAGATAATCTTACTATAAATAGTATAAGAAATATAGTTTATAGCTTTAAGTATAATATATTTTATTAAAATAGAGGCGTTTAAAGTATTAGGAATAATAATAAAGTTAATTATATTATAAATAGTTTAATTACTTATCTTAAAGCGTATATTATAAGCAGTTTATAATAAATAAGCTTTATATAGCTATAAATTTTCTTATTATAGCTAATACTTATTTCTTTATTTATAGCGTATAAAGTATAAAAATAAGTAATATATAACTAATATTATATTATAAAAATATTAAAAAATAATATTAAAAGTATATTAATCTATAAGGTTTTTACTTAAGCTTAGTAAATATAAATATTATTATATATTTATAATTAAATAATTTAAAGATTTATTATATATTAATAGTTAAAGAAATATAATAATTATTATATATTTATAGTTAAATAATATAATATATAAAAAGCTTTTAACTTTTATATATTTTATAAACTTCGCGCTTATAATAATATAAATATAAACTTTTTATTTTTATATTATAAGTAAACTCCGCTTCCTTTATTACTTTATAATAATAGTAAGCTGCGCTTAAAGTAATTTTAAAAAGGAGAGTAACGCTATATAAGTTAATTATAACCGCGAAAATTTTTTACTTAGAATATAACTTTACTCCGAATTATAATAATTTTAAACTTAAGAGTTTATTATATTTATTTTTTTATTAGAAGCTAAGGTAAATATTAATAAGATTATTTAAAAAGATATTTTTATTTTTATATAAATAATTATTAAATAAATAGCGAAGTTTAAAAAGGTTTAGAGAGGCGCCCCCCTTACTTTAACTTTATTAGTTAGTAATATTTTTTTAGCTATTATAGCTATAGTTTCCTTTTTTTTCTATAGCTTTAAGGGGAGCAAAACTTTTTTATATAAGCTAAAATTATAGCTAAAGCGCTAAAGAAAATTATTAAAAAGTAAATTCCTAAGTAATATAAATAATAGCTAATAATTTATTTTAATTTTATTATTACTTTATTTTAAGTTTAAGGCCTTAAAATAATTATAATAAATATTAATCGTAAACTTTATAAATAAGGTTAAGCTTTTATAATAAGGAAATTACCTAATAATAATATTATAATAATATTCTAAGATATTATTTATAAGCTTTAGTTTAATTTAGAATAGCTTTATATTATTTTTAGAGAAAAAGTATATTAAACTAATAAAAGTTATATTTTTATTATAAAAAAAATACTAGCGTAAGCTTTATAATAAAGTAATAAGGAAGCTTTTTAGAAAAAGACTAAGTTATTAAATAAGGTCTAAGTAATATAATTATATATAAAAAGATATTATTTTAAAACTTAATAAAGTTTTTTAATAATTATTATTAATAGTATAGTAGATATAAACTAAGTTTATAATAAAAATATAATAATATAAGTAAAGATTTTTAACGCTAAATTATATATATTAAAAGTTTAACTTTAATAATATTTTAAATATTACTAATTTAAATATATTATTAAATATTATATAATAAAGCTATAATATAATAAGTATTTTACTACTTTATATATAAAAAGTAAATTTATTTATTTTATAATTTATTAGAAAAGATTATATTATTATTTTTTTTATTAAAAATTTTACCTGAAGTAAAATTAACTTTATTTTAAAATAATAGTAGTATAAGATTAAGCGAAAAATATATATATTACTTAATTTTTAAAATTTATAAATTAAAACTTTATATATACCGCCTCTCCTCCCCTTTTAGCGCTAATTAGAAATTAGTAATAGTGGGGGCGGAAACGCTAAAAAGCGAATATAATAATACTTTTTTTTAACTTTAACTTTATACTTATCCGTAGCTCCGCTATAATAATCTAGCTATTTTTCTAAATTAGCTATTATAAGGTTTATTATAAGATACTAAAACTTTTATAAATTTCTAAGCTATATTAATAAAGCTTTTATTAATTAGATTATTAAAGCTATTTTAATTAAATATAAAAATTTAATTTATAATAATAATAATAGCTAAGAAAATAAGTAAGCTATATAAACTTTATATTAAACTTAGTTTATATATACTCTTATTACCGCGAAGTTTACTTTAGGGGAAATATTAGCTTTTAAATTATTAGTTAATACCTAACTTATTATATATATAAAGTACTAGGTATAAGCGAGGTTTAACTTAAAGCTAAGGTAATACTTAAGGGGAGGGTTCTACTCTAAGCTCTCCGGTTTTCCCCCTTTTAAGATATATATAAGATAGTTCTAAGCTATATAAGGTATACTAGCGTATAAATACTATTATTATTTAATATAACGCGTGCTTTTTATATAAAGCGTGTTATTAATATATTTCTTTATAATAGTTTATATTAATATTATATAAAAAGCTAAATAGTATTTTAATTTATTATTATATTAATAAAAAGGTTAGCGTTAATAAGTTTAATACTTATAATATATTTAATATTATTTTAAAGTTTAATTAAGCTATTTTTCTAACTATATAGCTTTTTAATAATATTATTAAAAGCTATTTTAACTAAATTTAAAATATTAAAAACTAGAATATTATAAGAGTTTAAAGTTATCTTATTACTTATAATATTACTTTAAGCTAAACAGAGTATATAATTAATAATAATAGCTAAAAGTAAAGTAATAATACTTTTATAAAATAAATATATCTATTTCTTATTATAAATATAAAAGTCTTAATAATTTCTTTTAAAAAATTTTAGAATCTTACTTAGATTATTAAGTATAAACTTTTTATTAATAAAGATAGTAACTTTATTAATATTAAGTAATATATTTTTAAAAGTAAAAATATTAAGTAAAATAAATATTAAAATAAAGAAATTAATAATTTATTTATTACTAATATTAAATATTTTTACTATATAACTTAAGCTAAAAAAATTATATTTACTAGAATATTTATTAAAATAAATTACTTAGATTAGGGCAATATTTATATTTTAAAATACTAAAGCTTACTTATTATAATATATTATAAAAAAAGTAAGTAAGTAATTAAAAACCTAAACTAAACTTTTATAATAAGTTATTAAAAAGTTATTATTAGCCTTTTTAATCTTTTTAGCTTTTAAAACTTTTTAAAATTAAATTATAATCTTAGAAACTATTATAAGAGTTTTAAGCTATTAAGAACTAAAGTAAGTTTACTTATTAGGGGTTTTAAAAACGCTTTATTAAGTTAGAGTAAGAGGAGTAATAAAACGCTTAGCTAAGGATTTTCTAATAATAAAAATAGCTCCCTTAACCTTAGTCTTTTTTTCTATAGCTATTAATATTATTTTTTCTATCTTACTAAAGTAATTAGTATAAGAAATAATAGCTAAGATTTTCTTAATCTCCTTTAACTTTTTTAACTCCTAATAAACTTACCTATTAACTAAGCTTTTAATATAATCTTTTACTATTTTTAATAACGAGTAAGTATTATAATAGTTTTTTCTAAGTTAATTAAATTATAAAAAAATATTACTTTTTATATTAGTAAGGGAGTATAATAGTAAAAAGTAGCTATAACTTTTTAATAAAATAATAAGTATTTTAAAAGTAAAGCTAAAGCTATTAATAAAAGAAGATATTATAATAGTTTATAAAGTAAAATATTTAAAAGCTATAATTTTAAAAATATTTAATAAAAAGTAATTAGGCTTAGCGTATTTATTATTAAAAAGTAAGTACTTAGAATTATAATCTTTATTATTAGAAAGTCTTTCTTTACTTATTTACTTTTTTACTTTCTTATTAATATAAGAAATATAACTACTTAATTTATTAAATAATAAATTATAACCTTCCTCTTAAAATATTTATTTTTAAATAATAAATATTATAAAGTTATTTATCTTTTAGTTATTAAATTTATAAGTAAGTAATTTAAATAAATATTAAAATTTTATAAAGTTTCTAAATAGCTAAATAGCTTTTTTACAGCTTTTAAATATATAATAATAATAATAATAATAATAATAATAATAATATATTAGTATACTTTATATAGCTTAAAACTATTTTATATATATTCTAAAAAAAGGAAAAATTAAAAAACTTAGAGTAAAACCGTCCCCTTAAGCGTTACCTTAGCTTTAAGTTAAACCTTATTTATACTTAGTATTTTATATATTTAATAAGTTAAGTAATAATTAGTAATTAAAAAGCTAATATTTTACCTAAAGTAAACTTTATAATAGTAAAAAATATATAAATTAAGTTTAATATAAAGTTTATATAGCTTACTTATCCTTCTAGCTATTATTATTATTATTATTATAAATTAAATCCTTATAATTAGTTAAAATAGCTTTAATAATTTAATTAATTAAGGCCTTATTAATATAGCTAAGGAATATATAAAAGTTTTACTATTTTATAATAAACCTTATAATAGCTAATTTTAAAAAATAGCTAGATTATTATTATAAAGCTATAAATAAGTTTAGAAAAAAAGTTAGGGGAGGTATTATTATATTTACTTTCTAGTATTTCCGCCTTTATTATTATTATAATAATAATATTATTACGCTAGTATACTTTATATAGCTTAGAACTATCTTATATATATTTTAGGAGGGGGAAAAACCGGAGAATCTTAAGGTAAAACCCTCCCCTTAAGCGTTACCTTAGCTTTAGGTCGGACCACGCCCGTACCCGGCACTCTATACTTTTTATAAGTTAGGTAATAATTAGTAACTAAAGAAGCCGATATATCCCTTAGAACGGAGCTTACGGTAATAAGTATACGCGTAATTTAAGTCCGGTACGGAGTCCGCATAGCTTACTTATCTTCTTAGCTATTATTATCGCCGTAAACTAAGTCCCCGTACTTAATTAAGGCGGCCTTAATAATCTAATTAATCGAAGCCTAATTAATATAGCTAAGGAATATATAAAAGTTTTATTAGCTTATAATAAACCCCGTAATAGCTAGTCTTAAAAAGTAGCCTAACTATTATAGTAAAATTACGGATAAGTTTAGAGAGGGGGTTAAAGGCGGAGCTACTATATTCGCTTTTTAGCGTTTCCGCCCTAGCTATTACTAAACTCTAGTTAGCGCCGGAGGGGGAGGAGGGGTAATATATACGAAATTCTAATCTATAAATCTCTAAAGTTAGGAAATATAAATATTTTTCGCCTAATCTTACGCCGCTCTTATTTTAGGGTAAAGTTAACTTTACTTAAAGTAAGTCCCTTAATAGAAAAAGTAATAGTATAGTTTTTTTCTATAAGCTATAAGATAAGCTAACTTACCCTTTATATATAAAAAGGCGGAGTATTAGCTATATTATAGCTTTGCTATATAGTATTTAATAATATATCTAAGCTAATAATATTTAAAGTATTACTAAGGTCGGACTTTTAATATATAAAGTTCTATATTAAAAATCTCCGCTTATATTATTATACCTTTATTATAAATTTAATTTATATCCGTTACGCTATTAATAATAATTATAAAGGAACTTTGCTAAATCCCTAAATAATATCTTTTTATATATAGTTATATTATTAAAATTTTATTTAAAAACTTAATCTTTTTTTAAAAAGCTTCCTTACCGCTTTATTATAAGGCTTATATTAGTATTTTTTTTACGATAAAAATATAACCTCCGCTAATTAAGCGTACTTTTTTTTTAAAAATAGCGTAAAGTTATTTTAAATTAAACTAAAGCTTATAAATAATATTTTAGAAAATTACTATAATATTACTATTAAGTAATTTCCTTATTATAAAAGCTTAGCTTTATTTATAAAATCCGTAATTAATATTTATTATAATTATTTTAAAGCTTTAGATTTAAAGTAGCGTAATAATAAAATTAGAGTAAATTATAAGCTAACGCTTATATTACTTAAAAACTTATTTCTTAATAGTTTTCTCCGGCGCTTTAGCTATAACCGTAACTTATATTAAAGGAGTTCCGCTCCTTTTAAAGCTATAAAAAAAAGAGGAAATTATAGCTATAATAGCTAAGAAGATATTACTAATTAATAGAGTCGGAGTAAGGGGGGCGCCTCCCCGGACCCTCTCGGACTCCGCTACTTATTCGATAATTACCTATATAGAGATTAAGGCGTTCCCTAAAATAATCTTACTAATACTCGCCTTAGCTTCTAATAAAGTAAAAAATATAATAAATTTTTAAGTTTAAGTTTATTATAATTTAAAATAAAGCTATATTCTAGGTAAAAAATTTTCGCGGTTACGATTAACTTATATAATATCGCCCTTCCTCTTAAAGTTACTCTAAGCGTAGCTTAAAGCTATTATTATAAGGTAATAAAAAGAGCGGAGTCCGCTTATAATATAAGAATAAGGGGTCTATATCCGCGTTACTATAAGCGCGGAGTTTATAAAATATATATAATAGTATTTTAAGTCTTTTTATTATTATTAAACTTTAGTAAATATTAAAAAGGTAAGAGGGGTAGTATATATAAAGTTTTAATTTATTAACTTTTAAAGTTTAGAAATATATATATTTTTCGCTTAGTTTTATATTATTTTTATTTTAAAGTAAAGTTAAATTTATTTAAAGTAAAACTCTTAATAAAAAAAATAATAATATAGTTTTTTTTAGGAAATTATAAAATAAGTAAATTTACTTTTTATATATAAAATAATAAAGTATTTATTATATTATAGCTTTATTATATAATATTTAATAATATATTTAAGTTAATAATATTTAAAATATTATTAAAGTTAAACTTTTAATATATATAATTTAATATTTAAAATTTTTATTTATATTATTATATTTTTATTATAAATTTAATTTATATATATTATATTATTAATAATAATTTTTAAAAAACTTTATATAATTTTTAAATATTATCTTTTTATATATATAATAAAGTTATAAGATAACTATATATAAAAAATAACTATAAGGTTATATAAGTATTATAAAGCTATTATAATATAATACTAAAACTAGTTAGAAAATATATAATATACTTCTAATTATAATAAAATAGTTAAATATAGAAAGTAAGTTTTTAAACTACGCTAAGGTTCTAGATAAAACCCTAGAAATTATAATTTATATTATAAGGAGTTTACCCTTAAATTATAACCCCCTTATATATAATTTATAATAATTTCTAATATTATAATTTAGTAAGAATTAGCTTTACTCTTAATATAACTTTTAAAATAAAATTTTATAATCTATACTTATATACTTATTTTTCTCTCTTTTAACTTAATTATCGCTATCTTTCTTTTTTAATATATCTAATATAAGCTTCCCTTATAACTTTAATTCTTCTTATAAAAATACTTACTTTTAGCTTAAACTTATTTTTTTTAACTTAGTATTAATTCTTATACGCTTTATTATACCTTATATAACTCGCTTTTAAAACTAACCTCCGTAAGCGGAGGACCGTTCTTTAGATATCTCCTCTACTCCCCCTTTAGACTATCTAGCTTAAGCTAATATAGCCCCCTTTACTAGAACTCTAAAGGCCGCTTAATATAGTCTTACTCCCTAAGAAGAGATATTCCGGAACTTTATTACTAATTTCCTTTAAGAATAAGGAATTAATAATCCTCGGAATATTTTAATCTTTAGAGGAAACCTTACTAACTTAGCTATAAGTTCTTAATATAAGCGCTACTTATTAGTATTAGATTTTAGCTAAGATAAAGATATTAAACTTTTAAATATTATTAAATTAAAGAAATAACTTATAACTTAGAAATACTAAGATTAGCTTAAGGACCTTAAAAACTTTTTCCTTATAATACCTAAAAAGTACTATAAAGATAAAAATAAGATTTTTAAGGCCTTAGATAATATATACCTTAATCTTTATACTTATTAGAGATTATATAAGTATAGCTTATTTACTAAGGAATAAACCTAACTTATAAGTAACTAGCTTATATTTAAAAAATAGTCCTATAACCTTTTAAAAGATTTTAAGAATCGAATAGTAATAATAGCTATTATTTTTTAAGATATTAGGTAATAAGATAATTAGACCCCTTATAATTTTTATATATACCTTAAAGGATTAGAGAGATATTTTAATACCTATCTTTCGAAAAAACTTACCTTAGATTACTTTTCCTAGTTACTCTTATAATTACGCGCTAAGATCCTTAAATAATACTAACTTAATACTCTTAACTATTAAGAAATAGTCTCTTTAGCCTAATAGATTTAGGACTCTAAGTTAGGTAAGTTTTACTAATATTATTACGATAACTCCTTAAAATAATAATAAACTAAATCTAATTTAAGGCGTTATTACTATAACGGTTCCTTAAAGCCGTATTACTAGCACGGCGGTTATAACCGCCTAAAAAACTATAAAGAAAAATAAAACTCCCCTAATAAGAAATAGGATATTTTTACCTACTCTTATTATAAAAAGAAGAGCTATAAGGAATTTAATTACTAGTTAAATTACTTAGAGAAAGTAAAAGCTGCGAAAACTAAATAAACTTAGGCTAGTTTATCTAAGAAGCTTTTAAAAAACTTAAAAACGTTAATATAAAAGTCCCTTTATTAATATCCTTAATAGTAGAAACTTTTAAGATTTCTAGCACTTTTTAAACGGGACTTATACCTCTTCTAGTCTTTATAGAATTTAATACTTATAGCGAAATTAATTTTATTAACCTTTCTTTTATAAGATAATATTTACTATTACTTTTAGATAATAATCTTTTACTCCTTATAAGAGGAATCGGCGGATATATACTAGTTAATAAACTCTAGGAAATATTAATTATATTTCGTAATATAGATAGTATTAAAAAGCCGCTAGTTTATTACTACCTTAGTATCCCTAATATAATAGTAAATAATAACCTTATTACTTTAGGAATATTTACCCTAATAGCTAAATAAATCTATTTATCCTCTAATACTTATAAATAATAGTATAAATTATCTTAACTATTATAAGTATACTTTCTTAACGCGGAGGAATTTATCTAAGAGGCTAAATAATATTTATATATTTTCTAAGTTATATTAAACCTAATACCCCTTACGTTTATAAACGAAGAAAACTCTAAGCTATTACCGGTATTATAGGTTAAAATACCCCTAACTTTCGCTAGATTTAAAAATATATTTTCTAAGTTAAAAATATCGATTTTTCTAAATAAAAAAGACGCTATCTATACTATTAACTTAGTCGATAACGCCGTACCTCCCTAAGGTCCTATTTACCCTCTCTCCTAAACTAAGCTTAAGGTCCTTTAGGAATACTTTAATAATACTCTCGGAAAAAGTTAGATCTAAGAATCCTAAAGCCTTAGTAGCGCTCTAATATTTTTTATTTTAAAGAAAAATAGGGAATTATAATTTTACGTAAATTATTAAGGTTTTAATAAAGTAATAATTAAGAATTATTACCCTCTCCCCCTTATTTTAAAGATTATAAACCGGGTCTAGGGCGCTATAATCTTTTCTAAAATTAACTTTTAGTACGCTTATTACTATATTTATATTAAGAAAAGTAACGAATAGAAAATAGCTTTCCGCTTACGATATAGTTATTTTAAGTATTTTATTATTCTATTCGGTCTTATAAATACCTTAGTAACTTTCTAATATTATATAAATTAAGTATTTAAAACCTTAGTTAATATTATTTATATTATCTATTTAGATAATATCTTAATTTACTTTAAAATAATAGAAGATTATACTTAATACCTTCGTAAAATCTTAGCGAAATTCCGGGAAGCTAACTTATACGTAAATATTACTAAATACGTTTTTTATAAGGAAGCGGTTAAGTTTCTTAAATATATTATAAGTATATATAATATCTTAATAAACTTTAAAAAGATTTAAGCGGTTATAAACTAAGAGGAGCTATATTCTTTCTATAATTTTTAAATTTTCCTAAGTTTCTATAACTATTATTAGTATTTTATTCCTCGCTACTTTAATATTATCGCTCCCTAAACTAATATACTTAAAAGCATCGCGCGTTAATTTCTAGCTTATTATACTTTTACTAATATAAAGGTTAAAAAATAGGACAGGACCCGTTACTTAATCTTTCGCTCTTTACTATATATTTATTACCGAGAAGGAGTTAATAGCGCTTATAGCAGCTTCGGCCGGGGCCTAAGGGGTAAGCGACGCGCCTATAATTATAGATAGGGGTACGCGGGGACTAGGATAGTCCCTATAATACCCCTAATCTAGCTAAGGATAATATAATAATAATATCGGAATAGGAGGAGAAGCGGAGTAAGTATAGGACTTTTACGATAGCGATATAAAGGAAGCTTATAATAAACTAGCCGTAGTAATACTTATTATAATATTTTTTAACGCTTAGAATATCGTAGTAGCTCTTAAAGCTAAACTCCGTAAAAAATTTATAACCCTCCTAAACTAAAATATTACCTAACTTTTATCTAAGATTATTAAGTTAATTAAGAAAATAGTTACTTAAGCTATATAGAAAGCACTCTTATAAATTATTAGCCTTAATATTAGTTTAACTTAGCTATTATAAGCTTCCGTAATTATTATTAGCGGTATAGTAGTTAAACTTATCCTTAATCGCTTTAATAGAAAAATTACTATATTTATAAAAGATATTATAATTAATATAGATACCTTATAGCTAACTTTATAAGAAATTATATAAGCTACGAATATAATACTAAAGTGTAAAGTTATATTAGCTATAAGATAACTTTTTAGTAAAGATATAATAGTTATATTTTATTCGGAATATAAGAAATAAGTAAGCTTAGTTAAGTAGATCCCTATTATTTTTAGTAAGGGGGCGGTCCGTAGCTAGAAAACTTTCTTTATTATAGCGAAAAGAGTATAAGTAAGGGCTACTTATAATAACTAAGATATATTTTTATAATAAATTAAAAAGTATAATAAGGTTAATATCGCTTAAGTTTAAGCGCTCCGGCCTTATAATAAGGAAGCTACGCGCACTTATATTATCTTAAGAATTACTAATATAATAAACGCTAATAAACTTATATAAAATAGCTTAGTTATAAATATAAAAATCTCTTATATAAAAGTTTATAATAACGCGGTATAATCTTAATAATATTACTAATATTACTAATATTACTAATATAAGTATATAGCGAAATACTACTAAAAGTAGCTATATTATAAAATATATATAGCTATAGCGTACTTAGAAAAGAAAAGCGTATATTTAGCCCTTACTAAAACTAATACTAAAAACTATATCTTATATAAGGGGAACTACGCTTTATAATCCTAAAACTACTTTACTACGAAGGTATATTAAAACTAAATATATAATAACTATATATACTAACTTTATAAGTTTTAAAATTATATATACTTTTAGCTAATTTAATTTTAAACTAATAATAGCTTTATTAAAATTTAGTCTTAAAAGTAATTACGCGCGGCCTTTATATAGTTATAAGCTATACTCCGCTTTAATATAAATAATAAGCCCGCCTTAGTACTAAAAAGGGGCTAAGGCGGGAGCGGCGCTACCCCTAAACCTTATAGCGGATAAGGTAGTAGTAAAGCTTAGGGAACTTATCCTCCCCCTCTTACCTCTTCCCTTTTTATTATACTCTCCTCCGCCCCCTCCCCCGCCCCTCCTTCCGCCCCCTCCTTTACCTTAATATAATTATAAACTTTTACCTCCCTTACTCCTAATAAAAATTAAAATTTTTTCTTAAAATATATAAAAGCGTAACTATCTTATTTATACCGCGCTTTATAGCCTTATTAGCTATAATTTTATTTATTTATAAAAATTATAATATAACTAATTCGAACGCCCTTCGCTTTCTAATATCTTATTATATAGATTTATAAACTCTAGTAACTAAGCGATTTTTTATATTTATAAATAATTAAACCTCTCCTTTTAAATACTTCTTACTATATTTAATATAACTTCTATCCTTTTTTATATTATACCCTTATTACGAATTATATTTATTTACTTACTTTTATTAGTAATTTAGTCTAGCCCTTTTTTATAATATAACTTTCTCTACCCTAACTTAACTTTAATAGCTACTTTTTTATATAGTAACTTTAACCTCTATTACCCCTTATAAAACTATTATAAAAGGTCTTTCTTTAAAGTAGCTAACTTCCTTAATCTTATAACTAGCCTCTATCTTAAACTTATTACGCCTCTAAGTAAAGTTACCTAGGAAATATATAATAAATAAACTAATATTATTAACTTAGCTTAAGCTATACTAAACTACTAAGTAATATATTAAGGAAATAACCTTAACTTTATTAGCTTCGATTATATTTTATAAATTATTTACGTAAATACTAACCTCCGCCTTAATATTATATTAACTAAAATCTAGCGCTCTTTCTACTTAAATATATTTATAGCTAAGGTATAAAACTAACTTAAGCTTAAACTATATTATATCTTTATACCTAAAAACTTAAAAAAAGTAATTACTTTATTATATAAATAGCTAGAAATAATAATAAAGATTATAGTATTATTATACGTTTATATATACCTTATAATATAAAATTAATAAAATTAAGTAATAGCGGCTATTATAGCGGCCGCTAAATAAGCTTAAAAGTATTAAAAAGCTAACTTTACTAACTTTTACTAGTAAGATTATTAGGAAATAATAAAAGCGTAAAAGTCCGTAATTAGCGCGGCCTACTATAACGCTTAGCGTAATTTCCTCGATAATATTTCGATAAACTTAATAATATTTTAGATAATAAAATATTAAGCTTAGCTTTAAAGCTAGGCCCCGCCGGAGCTTATATATATACTAATATTATAGAAAAGCCCTAACTTAAACTTAATATCTACTTTTTTAGATAAAGCGATCTTACTTAGCTAGTAATTCTTCCTTATTTTTACCGCCTTAGCCCCTCCTCTTACCTTAAATAAACCTTTCCCTCCCTTTTATATTAAACGCTTAATTACTACTAATAACGTTTACTTTACTTTTTTCTTAATCGCTTTATAAAAATCTGCTAGCTTTAATAGGATTTTAGTTAAGTTCCTAAAAAGATATAAACCCCCCCTTATTTAAATCTTTTAAAAAATCTTTTAAGGCTATATTAATAATAACTATTTCCTATTATAATTTAAAGCTTTTAATATTATAATTATCTATAAAATAAGTAAACTATTAGCTATATATTATACTTTAGGTAAATATAAGCTAATTTTACTTTTTAATATAATAAGGAAAATTTTAAAAATAATTATTACTAAGAAAATAGTATTTATAGCGAAAGCGGCTAGTATCCTCTTAAATAGCTAAATAGGTAATAAATTATAATACTTTATAAATACCGTAATCTTTATATTTACTAAAATTATTAAAATTATCTAAAACTAAAGTAATACCGCCTCGCTTTTTTTTTTAAACCTTATCGGAGCTTTTAACTACGTTTTTTATAATAAGCTAATAATTATTCTTAATTACTTAAGCTTTTCCGAATAAGTTATAGCGTTTATTTATTCTTATCTTACCGCTAAAACCTTATAACTTAAGTTTAACTATAAGCTTAGTAACGCTTTCTTAATTTAATAAGGGGTCCCTTAAAAATCCCTTATATTACTAATTCTTTTCTTATTATATATATCCTTATTATACCGATATCTAAACTTAGTAACTAAACTACTTATAATAAGCTTTACTAATAATACTAATATACTTAATATTAGACGCGATAAAGCTTAAGTACTCTTTTAACTTAAGCGGGCGTAGCGAATTTACGAATAATAGGCCCTTAAATATAAAATAACTTTTTAGCTAGCTAAAAGTAAGTTAATATATTTTACGAAAGCTAAGAAAGCGGATATAACCTAGCTTTAGCTTAGTATAGAAATAGTATAGCTTACGTAAAAGGCGAGACTTTTAAAAATCTAGCTATATTATAAATTCTAATAGAAATCTTATTTTTTAAAACTCGCTACTAAACTTAAGCGCTAATACCTAGCCTTTACTAAGATTATTATATTAATATAAAATTATATTTTATTAAAAATAAAGAAAGTATATACTAAAGCTTTTAAATTAGTAATTATTTTTAGTATATTTTAATTTACCTTATTTATATAATTAGGGGGGAAATTATATAGCTTTATTATAAAAGCGCTAGCTACGGAATAGTTTAAATACTTAAAAGTTATTACTAAAGCTTATAAAGCTACCCCTTTTTATTATATTAAAGTAAAGGCTTTTATCCCCCCCCTTAACTTATACTTTACTTACTAAATAGCTTATACTTATTACCGCTTTTAATATATAAATATAGTAAACCTTATCTATATTACGGTAAAGAAAGCTACTAAATAAGTTAGATATAAGCGTAGGGGGCGCCCCCGTTAACGGAGATATTAAGTATTATAAAACTTAAAGGAATTTTATAAGATATAAACTAAACCTAAATTAAAGGCTAGATATATATAATATAACTTCGATATTAGACTTTAAAAAAAGTAGCTCCTCTAATAGTATTCTTAAAAAGGTAAGCTTAAGAAATATAAATAATCTTATAGCTACTTTATTAATAAACCGCTATAGCTTAAAGCTAAGATTACCTTATATATTTATAAAGGACTTTCTAAGTTTATTAATATAGCACTTATATAATTTTAAATTAAATATATTAAACTTAATTTCTTTCTCTAAGCTTATAAGGTCCCCGGGGTAGTTTTAAGATACTACTCTTATAATAATAGCGATAAGATAATATTATATATCTTTCTTAACTATACCTTTACTTATAAAAATAAGCTACTTCTTAACGCTAACTAGCGACTAATATAGGACTAGCGTAACCTTACTAAAGCGCTTAATAACTTTTAATTTATAGCTAGACTTATATATTAGTTTTTTTCGCTTAAATAATTACGCTAATTTAACTTTATAATATTATTTTACGAAAATAAAATAAATAAAAAAGATAGGGCTTTTAGCCTTATAATAAATATATAAAAACCGCTTTATAGCGATAATTTTATTATTTATCTTATTAGTTACTTACCTAGCCCCGAAGCTAAACTATTTTAACTATATATAAAATATTAACTTAACTATACGAAATATAAAACTAACTACGCTTACTATAGCTACGGCCTTAGCCGCGGCCTTAGCCGCGGCCTTAACTTTAACTATAATTATAAGTATAAATTAAAGCTATTTACTTTTTTTTTACTAATAGCTTCTCCTCTTTACTAAATATAATATAATTATTAACCGGTATTATAAAGTTTTTATTACTAAATATATTATTAACTAAACTATCTTAAATAAGATTAGGGATCTCCTTATAAGAAGGCGGCGCGGTTACGGTATAAGCGTTAATAGTATTTTTCTTAGTAGCGGGGGTAATTTTAACGCTTAAGGTAAAAGTAGTCTTAAGCTTACTAAGCTTATCGGCCTTTAACTTAAACTTAAACTTAATAAGTATTAAAGCGGAAGCGGAACTAAGAATAGGAGGTAAAATATAGAGGATAGGAGAATAATTAGTAAAAAAGGGGCTCCCTTATAAGCGTATATTATTCTTAATAGCGCGGCGAATATAGTATAGCTTTTTAATTAATTATTTAAAAAAGTTAATTATTTATATATAAAAGATACGCTATTTTTATATTTAAGCTAATATAATAGCGATAAGTTAGTTAGCGCTAGTTAAACTTTTAGTTATTTTAATAATAAGGTCTTTCCTAATAATAAGAGGCTATAAGCTTTAAAGCGGTATATAGCTAGTAGCCGCTTATATAACTTAATTAATATAAATATTATTATAATACGCGATAGCGCGTATCTCTTTAATATACTAAATTATATTTTTCTATTATACTTATTAATATAGGACTTACTATAAACTTAATATAACCTTAATATTACTTATTATTTAGGCGTTATAATCGAAGCTTAGCTAGTAGGTAACCTTAACTATAGTATAAATAGCCTTAGCTATAGCGAGATTATTAATTAGCTAATACCTAGTACGATTATTTATATATTTAATATAAGCCGCGCTTAGATAGTTTACTCTAATTATTAGTAAATATAAATATATATTAGGGCTAAGTACTTACTTTTTTATACTTAATAAAGATCCTTAAAGCTAATAAGTATATTAATATACCCCGTATAAAATATCGCTTAAAAAAAGTTAAGTTTAGCGGGTATTTTATTTTAATATAAGTTAGCTACGAACTAATTACGCGCGCTAAGAATTATTTATATAATTAAAATTACTAAAAAATAATAAAATAATAACGGCCTACTTATACTAATAAAAGTAACCCCCCTCTTTTTTATATACTTTTAGGCTTTAAGTTACTAATTTATAAAAACTAACTTCCTAATTAAGAAGGCTTCCCGATTAGGAAAGCTTAAAAAAGAGGTATATACTTAAGTATATACTATACGTAAAGAAGGTATATAGCTATATACTTAAGGGTTAAGTAATATATACTTAGAAGCTAGGGAGGTATATACTAGTATATATAGGTAATATATACCGCCGCTACTATTATCTTTTCCTTATCTTATCTATCTTTTCTTATCTTTCCTTATATTATATAGTATTACCGTAACTAATAGTTACTTTCTTTATACGCGTAAAGCGCCTAGCCCGGCCCTAAGCTAGACGCGGTCCTATTATATAGCGGGGGGTTTTACCTCTTTTAGGAGGGTTTTTCTTACTCGACTTACTGCCGAGGTTTTAGCAGCTACTTTTATAGCCTCTAAAGTATTATAATAAATAAATAAATATACTTAAAAGGAGCGAAAATAGTAAGAAACCTAATTAATATAAACTTAACTTACTTTAATAGTTAGCTTTTCTAAAACTTAAGGAAATATTCGCTAAAGCCCCGCTACTTATATATTTTAATTTTAAGAAATAAATATATATTAAAACTAATATATTAAACTTTATTATAGCTAATATCCTCTTATAATATAATAATTA
Organism: Ophiocordyceps camponoti-saundersi (nom. inval.); assembly: GCA_003339415.1. Taxonomy (NCBI): domain Eukaryota; kingdom Fungi; phylum Ascomycota; class Sordariomycetes; order Hypocreales; family Ophiocordycipitaceae; genus Ophiocordyceps; species Ophiocordyceps camponoti-saundersi. The sequence continues at coordinate 32,718 of PDHQ01000233.1, read as the reverse complement.
AAAATAATATCCTATTATTATTTACTAGTTATAGAAATTTAATAGCCTTAAAATCTATTATATAATAGCTAAAAAAAATTTTTCGCTATTATTAAATTTTTTAAATATTAGCGCTATTATATAAAAAGATTAATATTCCTAGTTACGGTAATCTTAAATTACTTATTAAATATTATCTCTCTATACCCCTTTATATTTACTATACGATATATATATAGAGAATAGTATAGATATAGGGAAGCCTCTAACGAAATATATATTACTACCTAAGTTATACCTTATATAACTTAGGAGGTAGGAGGTAGCTTAGATAAGAAGAAAGAGGGTATAGAAGTAGAGTATTATCTAGCTATATAGCTACTCTTCCTTATATAATAAAGGAAAGGTATCTATCTCTAATTATACTTAATTTAAGTTACCTTTACTTTCTCTTACCTATATATATATATAAAAATTACTTAATATTAATTAGTAATTATATTAATTATTATTAGTTAACTATAAATTAGCTAAAATAATAAAATAAGTATTATACGATATTAAAAAGCCCCTATGCCCGCTATTAACTAATACTTATACTTTTACTTTACTTCTTAATACTAGTTCTTACTAAAAAGCTATTTTTACCCGGTGCTACTATTAAGACTAAAAGATTAAGGTAATATATAATATCTACTAATAATAAAGTCTTTACTAAAAAGCTATATTTAGCTTAGTACTTTTTACTAGTTATATAATATTACTTTTAATAGCGTTCTAGAAACGTAATAACGATAATATAGCTTTTATAACTTTAGAAGTTAAATAGGAAGTAGTAAATATATTAATTATAATAACGGTAATAAATAAGATTTTAGCTTTATATAATAAAATAATAGAAAAAAGTAAAATTAACCCTTATATCTAAACTTAAAATATAAACTTAATTTATTAAGATATATAACCTAACTTTATATAACCTCCTAATAAGGTTAAATTAATAATATTTATTACTTAGTAGATATATAATATTATTTACTTTAACTTTTATAAGGATAATTTTCTTTATATAATCTAATTAGAACTTTAAGGATAAACTTACTATTAGCTAAAATATATTTACTATATATTCTTAGAAGAACTAACTTAAATTATAATTATACGATATATCCCGCTTATTAAAAATAGTATATTAATTAAACGCTTTATACGACTCCTTAAGACTAAACTAGAAAATATTTTACCCCTTAACTTATAAAAAGCCCTTTCTTTATAATTAGATTACCCCCCTTTTTCTAAACTAACTTTTTTAGATTATATAATATAAGCTTTATACTTAGTATAGCCCTCTAAGTTAAGATATATCTTAATATAGCTATTATAAAATATCTTAGCCGAACCCCTATTTTATATAACCTATACGTAAAAGTTAACTACTTTATATAACTTAAATATATAGCTACTTTTAGTAACTCTAACTTAAACTTTCCCGGAACCGATAAATTAAGCCTTAATAGGTATTATATAAGTTTATATATTACTACTAATATAAGAAATAGTAAATAAACTAATCTCCCTAAATAAGGTTACCGCCTTTTTTAAAAGTTAGCGAAAAGATTAAAACTATATAAGGTAGCTATATAATATACTAATCGATAAGGCTAGGATTTTTATTAGCTATTACTTCTATATTAATATAATAAAAGATTAATTTTACGCTATTTTTCTAAATATCTTTTTAGATAAAGCTTAGGATTATTATTTATACTTTATTAAATTAAATAAATAGTAAGATAAAATTTATACTTTTTTAGATATATACTTTAATACTTATATAAACTATTCGTTATACTAAATAGATTAAACTACTCTTTTTTTTAATATTATATAATAAGAAAACCCCGATAAAATTATAATAAATTTACTTAATACCTTCCTTAATAAACTTTAACTTATTTAATAAGCTCTTAAACTTAACTATTAAGGAGAAAAGTAACTTTTTACTATTATTATATAAGCTTATTATAGCGTTTTAAAACTTAAATTAGCTATAATATTCTAAGATATATCGTATAAAATATTTATTAATCGCCTCTATTCCTCTCTTACTATCGCTATAGATAAAACTACTAATTAGTTCTTTATCGAATAACGCTACCTTAATTATAATAAGTATTATATAAACCCCGAATAATCTTTTTTTACTCTCTGCTAATAATAATTACCCCTATATAATATTTTTCCTTATAATAACGCTAATTCTAACTTTATATAATACGAAGGTATTTTATATATAAAAAGGAAAGATATTAGTTTACGAACTATAAGTTAGATAATATCTAACGCGTATATAAGTAGTACTTTATTAATTATAAAGAAATTAGCTAGAACCCCCTTATAGAGGAAGAATTTAGCGTATTCCTCCTATTATACGAAAATTTTAATAAATAAGATTCTTAGTTTTTATAATTATATAATAAAAACTCCGATATTAAAAAAGAAATCGTTAGCGGTAAAAACGCGGTTTTATTTTTTATTATAGCGGCTTATATATACCGCCTTACTAGCGATAATATCTACTAACTAAAGGCCTTAGTAGTTCCCGCGGAATAATTCCTCTTTTCCGATATATATTATATAACGTATTAAGGTAAGCTTTAAAATATAAAAGCTACGTAAATCTTAACTATAAGTAAACTATAAATAGAAGCTTATATTTAAGAATACCCTTATATAATTATTAATTAAACCCTAACTAAGAATATAATCCGTTTTAGCTTCTTAGAATTTACTAAGCTAATCGGAATTATTATTATACGAAACCCCCTCGGCAAAGTCCTTTATTATATTCTTAATATTTCTACCTTATTTCTTTTCTATCTTAAAGATATTAACCGCCTTCGTACCTTTTACAATAATATAAAGGATATTATTATATAATATAATAATATAATAGTTCCTATTATTAGGAAATAGGGATATCTATTCTTTAATATCTTAAAGTAAGAGTCTATATTATACTATATAGAATAAGAGTTATAATAACTTTACTAATATTTTAGCTACCCTTATATATAATAACTTTATAACTTACTAAAAAAGGCTAATTTTTTAAATATAACCCTTATAGCTTTTAAGTTAATTTAATATTTATATTATTAATATTAATTATATAACTTAAAACCTTAGTAATTTAAATTCTCTTTTAAAGATAACTATAACTTTAACTACTCGCTAGTTATCGATATTTTTTACCTTAATAGTAGGCCGGTCCTATATGCTATTAACGAAGCTATATCTTTCTAAGCCGCCGCCTTTGTATAAAATATATTAATAATAAACGCTTAGAACGCCTTATATAAGTGCTAGATTTATATATACTAAAGCTTACTAGATATTATCTCCTATAATATTAGGACTAACTTTTCCTTTTTAGAGTTTCGTACGAATACGAAACTACTTAGTATTATATATAAAAAAATGCTTATTAAAGCGTATTAGGTAATTAATAAGCTTAAATATATATACGCCCTTTTTAAGCGGGCGTATAATATTTTACGATAAGAAATTAATATTAAAATTAATAATATAACTATTTTTTAGATAGCTATTAAAGCTATTAACGATATAGCTAGACTAGATAGCCTTATCTTAATATTTCTCGTTTTTAGCGCTTACTTTTATATTTTATATAACTCGCCCCCGGCCCCTAATATTACTATAAGAGCCTAAGTAATTTAGCGCGCTATAAAATAGGTATAATAAATTAAGGCTTAAGCGGATATTTTACGCACTTTCTATACTTAAAATAAACTTAACTTATATAATATTTTATCGCTTCTTTTTTAAAGCGAAGTTTTTATTTAATATAAAAAAAATAAATAATAAGGTCTTTTCCGTATTTCTAGTTTCGATAGCTAGGATATTATCCTTAAACTTCTTATAAGACTAACTAAACTTCGTATAATATAAGTTAAACCCTATCTCCGCTCCCTCCTTATTATATTTATAGAGAAAAAAGTATAGTTCGAAATCCCGATTATGCCCCTATATAATAAAAACTTATATAAAGCTTTTCCCTTTATATTTATTACTATAAAGGAAAAAGATAACTATATACTTACTATATAATTATAATAATAAGGTATTATTATTACCTTAGGATAATTATTTAAGGCCTCTAACCGTAAGGAAATTAATACCCTTTTTATATAGGAAGTCTTTACCTTTATCCGATATAACTTTTCCTTAAACCTTATAAAATATATTTTTAAGACGCGTCTTATATAAGAAATAAAAAACTTAAACGATAGCTTTTACGAAAAATCCCGCCTAGTTATTTAAAGCTATAAAGATAATAGTAAAAAGGAAATCCTTATATAATTACCTATAATTCTATATATATTATAGCGCCTTCTTTTTACCCTTAAACCTACCTTTATAAAGTTATATAACTACTAAAGTAAACTATAAAATATTATATAAGCGTATATATAATCTACTAATCTTTTAAGTTATATAATATACGCGTACTTTCCTAAAAAATTATAAGATTAATATTTACCTTATACTTTTTTATATATTAAAAAGCCGCTATATAAGCTAGTAAAATTAAAATTATACTAGTTTAAGATATATTATAATTATTATTATACGAACTTTTATATAACGCCCTTATTATACGATTTATATCTTTTATTTATAATAGCCGGCCCTAACTTATTTAGAATAATAAGCTTATAAATAAACGATATATTCTTTTTTACGTTTAATATATTTTTTAAACTTAAGGAAAATAAGTTAAAATAGGCAAAGCTTTATATAAAGCTTAAAATATTCCTTACTAATAGCTTATCTATTAACTTTAATAGTAATTATATTACGCGCGAATCGAATAATATTATCCTTATATAGAAAAGATAAGTAAAAAGCCTCTACGTTATTAACTTAACCGCCGATACTACCTTATAGGACTTTATTAGCTAGCGAGCCTAAGGAGTATATATTATTTCTACCTATTAACTAGAGGCGTTATATAACCTTACGGTAGCCGCTTAAGTAATTAATCCTTCCTTATAGGATATTTTAGCCCTTAATAAATATATTTAATAATAAATTAATAATATTACTTACGGTTTATAGTTTATTTTACTTAACTTATCTTATATAAAACTATTTATTTTTATAAACGGGTTATTTGCAAATAATAAAAACCTTATCTTATAGCTTAGTATTTTAATTATCCTTAATAAGAAAGACCGGTCTTTTAACTTATTTATCGTATAAGGTAATATCTTTTATTAAACTTTTATAAAATATAAAAAGGTTATTTAAAGTATCCTAATAAGTGAATTTTATAATATAGTAAATAGCGTTAATATTAGCCTAGCTTTTTACTTAACTATTTAAGCTATTATATAATCCTTAAGCACGCCTCTAATCCCCCTTATTCTTTATATAAACTTACGTTTATTATATAACTACTTAGTAAGGCTTAGCTTAATAATAGAAAAATAGCTAATAATTAATATTATAGCTATTTATAAGTTATATAAGCGTAAGGAAATTTTAGAAATATAATAGATTAATAATAAAAATAACCTAGCTAACGCTTATATTAAGGATAGCCTTAACTTAACCTTATTAACTTTTATTTTTATAAATTTTTATAAGTTACGGATTAAAGCTACTATTTAATAACTTACCTAAGTTATATAAGATTTATACTTTTTTTTTCTTATATCTTTACTTTATCTAACTCTTTATTTTTACTTTCCTATTTTTTTTATATTTTTATATTTTTTTTCTATTATTTTTATACGAAAATTACTATTAATTCTTTCTAGGTATTATTTAATCTTTACGCTTTATTTTTTTTAAAAAAAAGTAAAGCTATAAGTCCTAAACGCTTAATTTTTTTTCTTTTCTTTTAATTTTTTTTCTTTTTCTTTTTCCTTATCGTCTAACCTTATTACTACTTCTTTTCTACCCCCGCCCCCTACTACTCGTTATCTAAAATAATAATATACTCCTCCGTATTAGGAGGCGCTTTACTTAGTATTATTATTACCTATCCCCGCCGCTAGCTATCGGGCAACTTAATAAAAGTAGTTACTAAAGTATAAGGTATTAGCTTAGGAGTTTATAACGCTTAGCCTTATTATACGAAAAAATATTTTATTATATAAAACCGCTATATATAAGTAATATAAGCCTTATTACTATTTATCTAATATATATTAAATAAATAAGGATTTTTAGTATAAATATACTATAATTTTATTATTACCTTGCTATAACTTATAAATAAAATTACTAGAAAATAATTTAAGTATTAGATAATAATAGCTTTAATACGCTTAAGATTCTAAATATTATTAAAATAAATAAAGATATCGGATAATAATATAACTATTAGTTAGATCTCTGCTTACTACTCTCTTATTAATATTACTATTATATAATAGCTAGACCTTTTTTTTTATATTTAAGGATATTTATTATATAAAGCGCTAGTTATTCTCCTTACTATAAGGTATATAAACTTAATAAAACTTAGGTTAATAAGCTATAACGCTATTAGAATAGGGAGGTATATTATATAACTAATAACTATTAATAAAAATAACTTAAGTATATTATATAATTTATTAATTTTTATTAAAAATCTTTTTAGTTATCGTTATTATCTTTATTAATTAGCTTAAAGAAGAAAGAAAGAAAAAAGGAAGAGAAAGAGAGAGAGAGAGAGAGGGAGCGAGGAGGGGTTTTTATACCCCTTTAAAGGCGGTAAGAGGCGGTAGAATCCGATTTTTAATTCCTATTTTTCGTAATATTTTTTAGTATTTTTAATATAAAGTTATAGAAAGTTAGTTTTCTACTTATTTTTCTTAGTATTATAATTATAAGAGACTTTTATAGTAAAATTTTATAAAAATATATTATAAGTTAAATTATATAATAACCTAACTTTTATTTTTTAGCTAATAGCTTATTTTTTTTATTTTTTTTTATTATAGTATTACGGGCGTTATTTACCTTTAGAGATTTTTTCGATTATATACTTATTTAATATTATATAACTATTTTTCTTTAAAAACGTTTACCTTTTAAGAAAACGGAGTTTTTTCTTCGTATAATATCTTTTTATTTAATATATCTTTTTATAAAAAAGAAAAAAGTTAAGTATTAGATATTATCTCTTTATACCCCTTTATATCTATTATACGATATATATATAGAGGATAGCACGGATATAGGGAAGCCTCTAATAAAATATATATTATTACTTAAGTTATACCTTATATAACTTAGGAGGTAGGAGGTAGCTTAGATAAGAAGAAGGAGGGTATAGAAGTAGAGTATTATTTAGCTATATAGCCGCTCTTTCTCGTATAATAAAGGAAGGGTATCTATCTCTAATTATACTTAATTTAGGTTACCTTTACTTTCTCTTACCTATATATATATATAAAGACTATTTAATATTACTCGAACTTATAATTAATTATATAATAATTAAATTTAAACTATTATTAATAATATTAAGTAACTTACTTATTACTTTTTAATTTTTATATCTTTTATAAGCTAAGCTATAATAACCTTACTAATAGCTTTTTAAGAAAACCGTAATATATATTTAAAATAAGCCTAATAATAGAAAAGTTAAATACTTTATATAAGAAAATAGTTAATAATATACTATACGTTAAGTATATAATAGCGTTAGACTAAACTAACTACTAAAACCCTTACCCTAAAATAGCTATATATTTTTTATATTAAGTTTTAATAACTTTAAGCTAAACTTAACGCCTTAAGGGCTAGATTTTAAAGAAGGTAATAACGTAAGAACGCCCCTTAAAGCTTAATATATTAGCTCCCTTTTTTATTTTACTATAGCGAAGTTAAGGCGAAGATCTCCAGCTATAACGCTAAAAAGCTACTAAGCTTAACGAGACTTAACGGGGAAAGTAAGGTCCTTAGATAGTTAACTCTAATAATCTTATCTATTAGAAAAATTATATTATAATACTATAAAAAGCAGCTTTAAAGTAAGAATTACTATTATTATATTATAATAACTTATTAGTAAGTTACTTTAGTATAGAATATACCTAAGACCTCCTTACTAAGAAATTCTACTAGGAGGTAATATATAAAGATATTAAATTTTATATTAGGTCCTACTAAGTTTACTAAAAGGTCGCTTCTTAAAAATATCGCCTATATAATAAATTAGATTTATTACTAATTTTATTATAACTATAAGCTAAACTATCTCTAAACTTTATTACTAGTTTACTAAAGTTTATATAGCTAGATAAATAAGTTAATAATATCCTTATAATTATTAATTAATTTACGAAATTTTCGCTCTTATTTTTAGTTTCGGATATAATTAAAGTAAAGGACCTAGCTAAGCTTTTTTACTAAGAGGTAGAACTTCGCTATAATCCTTTATAAAATATTATATCCGATAAGGGTAGCTTATTTACTAGTTATTTTTAGTTAAACTTTTATCTTCTATTTAAAATTAAGAAATAATTATTAACTATATTTTACCCCTAAACTAATAAGTAAATAGAACGGATAAACTAAGTAATATAATATTACCTCCGTTATTTTACTAATAATAAATATATATTATAGCCTTAACTATTACTAATTACTTAATTTACGATTAATAATACGAAATACTTAATAATAGGAATCTTACCTAATAAGGTATTTTATAATTATTACTTAGAATTTTATATTTCCGTAAATACTTCTCTAAAAGTAAACCTTAAAGCTAAAGCTAAGATTAATAAAATAATAAATTTACGCTAATACTTAGCAAATTATTAAAGATACGCTACTAAAAAATAAGCGAAGTACTATAATAAAAACTATATATTTTTAGTACTTAAGATAGGCGATTTAGTAGGCCTCTTAACTAAGAATATTAAATTTAAAAATAAGAAAAAGAAACTCTTACCTTATTATATAAGATTATTTCGCGTTTTTTAGAAAATTAGCTCCTAAGCGTACCGCCTCGTATTACTTACGAAATACGCCTATCTTTACGATATTTTTTATATCTCTCTCCTTAAACTTTAGCACCTCTAAGACCTCTAAAACTTATTTACCTCTCTCTTTATATTAGATTTTAAGGAGGATAATAAGGAATAGGAAATCTAAAAAGTTAAGAGCTAGAGAATACTAAATAATAAGGTTTATTTCCTAGTTAAATAGAAATAATAGCTATTAGAGTATAACTAATAAGTTAATATTAATAATATAACGAATATATTATAACTTATAAATAAATTTTAGAAAATAATAAAAAAATATAAGAAAGTATAATTCTTATAACTTTATATATTTACTTTATTTATTTATTTACGTACTTATTACTTTATTTACTTTTATATTTACTTTTATCGCGCCTTTTTATTCTATTTAGATTAATAAACTTATTAAATATCCTTATTTTCTTTATCTTTATTATAAGCGCGTTTTATCCCTAACTCTTAACTTATTAGTAACTTCTTCTTAATCTAAAGCACCTACGCCGTCTCCTCCTAAGCCGCCTTCTCCGCCTTTATAGCGCGCTTTATTTTCTTAACTATAATATACTTATAAGCGCTAACTTCGCTATATAAAGTATATATATCGAAATATTCGCAAATTAACGCCTTTTATAGCTTAAACTCCTTATTTATAAGGCTATATAGGACTCTCTTTGCCCGCTTATATATATATATTAGCGCTACCTCCTATTCGATATACCTTTTATCTCCTAGGAGAAGATAAAATAATAACGATAATTTCTAATATATCGTTATAAGTTCTCCTTTTCTTATTATATAAAGATACCCCTTTTTATTAAGATAGGACTTTAGCAGTTCTAAGCCCTTTCCTAAGGTAGTTATTTTAAAAGCGTAATAGTTAGTAGTTAGTAGCGCTTATCGCTATTATATTAAACCCTAATATTACCCCCTAGCTTTAATAAAGACCTTATTTATCCTTATAAGCTTATATTCTTAGATATAAGCGGTTAATATTATTATAAATAACTCCGCTAAGTACTAGGCGATTTAAGCTATATTAAGTCTCCCTTATTTAGATAAAGCTAACTTATTTTTCTTTATTATATACCTAGCCTTATAATATATCGCGTTAAAGATATATTTTAGCTCCTCCGCTACTATTATATAGTTAAATCGATTCCCTAATATATTAATAAAAATAAGCGTATAAGTTACCTTTTTATTTTAATAAAAATTATATTAAAAAGCCTTAATCTTAAAGCGCTAATATTTAATATTAAATATCTTATCCTTAATAACGTAAAATATATACTCTTTTAAGTAAAATTAGAAATACGTAATATACTAATTAAGATTATATTAAATAATTTTCTCCTATTTTAGATAAGATATTTTCTTAAACTTTTTTAAATATTTTTCTCCTTTTACCCCTGCCTTACCCCCGCTATAAATATAAGTTATCTTCCGCTTAAGTATATCTTTATTATTAAACTTATTATTATTATTATTTTTATTATATACTTCTCCTTTATTAGCTTTCTCTTTTTTATTATTAGATAACTTTATTTATTTTTTATATCTAATTCCTAGCTCCGAATTAGCTTTATCGTTATTAATATTATTTTTTTTCCTTTTTAATCTTAATAAACTTTTTAGTAACCTCCGCTACCTCCTTATTAATTTGCCCCTAATCTTATACCGCTTAAGCTACGCCTCTAATAAGCGCCGCCGCCTCTAGCGACTTTTCCGCCTTAGTTACTTACTTAACGTAATATTTACTAAACTCCTTTATAATAGCTTTATAAACTATTTCTATAATAATTATATTTTTATTAAATAGGCGTATCTTACCTTTTTTTATAATTATATTTACTTAGTTAAATATTAAGTTATATATTTCCTATATTACTTTCTCTTTTTAAGCTATACTAATCTTTTTTATAATAGCTATTAAATAAGTTATTAATAAATCTTTATTAATACTTTTTATAAGTTTTAATAATATTTACTCTTAAGTTTTTAGCGCTATAATATTTCTTAGATTAGGGATTTAATTTTTATCCTTATATTAGATAAACTTCTTAGCGATTATATTATAAACTTTGCGCGATATGCTCTTATTTTCGGAGATCGCTATAGCTTACTTTTATATAACTTTTTACCTAATATAGCTATATATTATTATATATATAATAGCGGATATATCTTAATTATAGAATATTATTATTTTTATAACTATTTTATATAATAAGTTACTTTTAGAAACTTCGCCGCCTATTTCTTTATCTTCTAGCTTACTTAATTTCCTTTTATTATAGTTTTTATACTAGGTTTTAGGTAGCAATTTCTTAATTCTTATAAATATTATTCTAAGTTAGCTTTAACTTTTAGATAATCTTAGCTAGTCTTACTTACTAGGCGCTAAGATAGGTTATATTTTCTCTATATAATATTCTAAAGCTGCGATTTTAGCTCTCTCTTAACCTTTTATAGTAATTATATTTAGAGCGTAGTTCTTTAACGCCGCGTTAATAGCTACTAAATAACCGCTATCTTCTTCTAATAAAAAAAGCTAATCTAGAAACTGCTTGTTAGTTTACTTATTAATTTTAATATAAATATAATACTCCTTTACTTTTACTTACTATATAACGTTAACTATCGCGTTCTTCTTATCGGAATCTTAAATAAATTTAGCACTCTTAACCTTTATAATTTATTAGTATATTATTCTTATATCGGTTTTATAACTCTTACTTTTATTACTCTAAGTTTTCTTCTTCGGCTTTATCTTCTTAGTAACGCTAGTATACTCTAATACTAAACGCCCTACTTATTCTACCCTAATATAAGTCTTTTCCTCCTTAGCTAACTTTTTCGTAGCTAACGCTATTACTTTCTCCCTTATAGCCTTATCCTTTTTACTCTTAATATACTATTTCCTAGCTAAGCTACCTTTACCTTTTAATATAAGCTTTTACGCTTACTTAGGCGTTTAATTACTTATCTTTAATATAAGATAAATAGATATCTCCTTATCCTCGCTAAATACCTTAATTATTATAAATTTTAGCTTTTACGCTTTTTTTAATATTTTACTACCTCTATCTTTTTTAGTAATCGTTACTAGTAAACTTTAACTTACTATTTTTATAACGCGTTAGTATTTTTTTTATAAATATATACTAAATTATTTATACTTTAAGCTTTTACTATTTAGTATTTTTATAATTTTCTTTAATATTACTATACTTATCTTTTTTAGCGTTCTTTTTAGCGTTTTTATATTAATACGTAGAATATTATTATTAAGCGGGCCGCTACTAAAAAGATTTTCTTTCTTATTAAAATATATATAAAAACTATTAAGGGCTTTATTATATAATATAATACTAAGAGGATATATTATTACGCGATAAAATAAGATTATAAAAAAGATAAGGATAAGATTTATTAAAAAAATAATAAAAATAAAAGATTATAATAATAATAATATACGCTTAAAGTTACTTATATTTTACTTTAAACTAATAATAAATTACTATTATTATTATAGTTACGCGCGCGCTCTTATAACTAATAACACGCTTTACTTATATATAACCTTTCTTTTTACTTTACCTTAATATATTTATAATAACTTATAACTATTTTACTCTAATATCTAATTATTTAAAATAAGGAGATAGTTATAATAAAGTTATAAAATAACTATATATAAAAAATAATTATAAGGTTACGTAAATATTATAAAGCTATTATAATATAATACTAAAATTAGTTAGAAAATATATAATATATTTCTAGTTATAATAAAATAGTTAGATATAGAAAATAAGTCCTTAAACTACGCTAAGGTCTTAGATAAAACCCTAGGAGTTATAGTTTATATTACGAGGAGTTTACCCCTAAGTTATAACCCCCTTATATATAGTTCGTAATAGTTTCTAATATTATAATTCGGTAAGAATTAGCTTTACTCTTAATATAACTTTTAAAATAAACCTTTATAATTTATATTTATATACTTATCTTTCTCTTTTCTAACTTAATTATCGCTATCTCTCTTCTTTAGTATATCTAATATAGGCTTCCCTTATAATTATCTTTTTATATATAATTATATTATTAAAACTTTATTTAAAAACTTAATTTTTTTTAAAAAGCTTCTTTACCGCTTTATTATAAAGCTTATATTAGTATTTTTTTATAATAAAAGTATAATATTTATTAATTAAATATACTTTTTTAAAAAAAATAATATAAAGCTATTTTAAATTAAATTAAAGCTTATAAATAATATTTTAAAGTATTATTATAATATTATTATTAAATAATTTCTTTATTATAGAAGCTTAGCTTTATTTATAAAATTTATAATTAATATTTATTATAGTTATTTTAAAGCTTTAAACTTAAAGTAAAGTAATAATAAAGTGAAAATAAATTATAAGCTATTACTTATATTACTTAAAAATTTACTTTTTAATAATTTTCTCTTACGCTTTAGCTATAATTATAGCTTATATTAAAAAACTTCCGCTCCCCTTTAAGCTATAAAAAAAGGAAATTATAGCTATAATAGCTAAAAAGATATTATTAACTAATAAAATTAAAGTAAAAAGGGCGCCTTCCTAAACCTTTTTAAACTCCGCTATTTATTTAATAATTACTTATATAAAAATAAAAATATTTTTTAAAATAATCTTATTAATATTTACTTTAGCTTTTAATAAGGTAATAAGTATAATAAACCCTTAAGTTTAAGATTATTATAATTTAAGGTAAAGTTATATTTTAAGTAAAAATTTTTTGCTATTATAATTAACTTATATAGCGTTACTCTCCTTTTTAAAATCGCTCTAAGCGCGGCTTATTATTATTATAAAGTAATAAAGGGAGCGGAGTTTGCTTATAATATAAAAATAAAAAGTTTATATTTATATAACTATAAGCGCGGAATCCGTAAAATATATAAAAGTTATTATTTAGCTTTAAATATAAGTATAAAGGGAGTATATATTAGTTACTTATAAAATAACTTATAATATATTTTATTATAAGAATAATAAGAATTATTATAAGGAGGATTAATTTTAAGTATAAAAGAAAGGAAATAATAAAAAGAAAGCGAATAAAATTAGATAATAAAGGAAAATATATAAAAAGGGAATAAAAACTAATATATAAGAATAATATAATAAAGATAGGTATTATAAAAAGGGATACTAGAAAATAAATAAAAGAGAGAGAGGTAAGAGAAAAATATAAAAAAATTTAAGAAAATCTAATATAAATAGTAAATATACTAAGTTTATTATTTCCTAAAAATTTTATATATTTATTACTAGGTAACTTATTTACTTTATTCTTTTAGCTAGTACTTATTAAAAGTGTAATATATTTTTTCTTAGTAATATTTAGCTTAGCTTTTAACTTATTTTTTTCTTTCTTAAATTCTTTAATTATTTTCTTTTATTAAAAGTCCTTTTAGCTACCTATTTATTATTATTATATTATTACGCTAGTAGCTATAAAAGCTGCTAGAACCTCGATAATATATCGGGTAGGAAAAACCCTCTTATAAGAGGTAAAACCCCTTATAGCGCGGTAAGACCGCGGCTAGCTTAGGGCTAGGTAGGATACGTAACGCGTATAAAGGAAGTAGCTATTAGCTATAGTAATACTATATAATATAAGGAAAAATAAGGAAAGAAAGATAAGATAAGGAAAGATAAGGAGAGTAGCGGTATATATTACTTATATAAGCTAGTATATACTCCTCTAAAGCCTTAATATATACTTTTTAACCCCTTAATATATAGCTATATATTTTTTATATATATAGTATTATAAAGGTCTTACTAAAGCGACTATAGAAGTAAGCTAAAGTAAAGTTATAATTAAAGCTATTAAAGAGAGGAAGAAAAGGGGAGAGAAGCCCCCCTCCTAAGCTAGCTATATACCCCGCGCGATAACTAAGCGCTATCGGGAAAACCTAAATATATCCGCTATAATCCCCCTTATTTAGCTATAATTAGTTATAAACTAATCCCTTATATAGCCCCCTCCTTAAGCTAGCTAAGGAGGTAAGAGCGTAGGACGGAAAAGTTATATATTATTACGCTAGTAAGATACTCTATATAATCCCTAGCTAATAGCCTAATAGCCTCCGTAAAAATAAGGATAAGAGGGTAAAAAGGCTCCCTTATAGCTTAGAAAATTAAACTCTAATCCTTATAAGAAAGATTCTAATAAGCTTAGAGTTATAGCACCGCTTAAGGTAAGAATTAATAAACTCGTATACTAGTAGTAAAAACTTACTTATATAGCTAATATATAAAATTAGATAATATTATATTAGTTATAGGAAGCTTTGAAAAATACCTTAATTACGGTAAATAATAAAGCTAGCTATATATTTATCGCTATATACCGCTAGCGCTAGTTTATAAGCTAAGGCGTAATATAATTATAGTATATACTTATTAATAAATTTACGCGTTTAAGCTATATATAAACTATCCTTATATAAGGTAATATAACGAAGCTAGAAATTACTTAAGCTATAATATCTAGTATATACTTATCCCTTCTTACTTATTATTCCTTTAATTAAAATATTTTAAATTTACTTTTAATTACCCCGCTCCGCTTATAAAAAGCCTTAACCTTAATATCCTTATTTACTTACGAAGCCTCGGATAGTTACGCTTAAAATAACTAATTTAATTATACTAATAGTAACGCTAGCGCTTAATAATACTAAAATAAGATTATATAAACGCGATATCTATTAAGTTAGTAAAAAAAGGGGGCAGTAAATTAACTAGCGTATTAGGAATATTCCTAAAATTAAATACTTTATTAAAGCTTTAGAGAAAACTAGCGAAAGCTACGTATATTATAAGCTAATTCTTATAATCTAAGCGCTCTTATAGCTTCTTATATAGCTTAGATAAGAGTAAAATAATCTTAGCGTAATTAAACTAATATAATAGTCTAGCTTCGAAAAAGGTATATTCTTACTTTATAAAGTTATAACGTATTCTTTAAGGAGCTTTAATAGCCCCTAATATATCTTAACTAAGAAAAAACTTACTTAGCGCTTTTTATAACTCTCCCTAAGAAGCTTAAAGATATACGCTAAAAAAGCTTTAAGCTAATAAGAAAAATCTATAATTATAATAATATATAAAAAGAATATTTACTAAAAAGTACTAAGATAAGAAAAAATATAATAAAACTAGGATTTAGGCTCCCTAATTACGGCTTTATTAATCGTAAATTTAGTATATATAGTAGCTAGCTAAAAGTTTAAGCCGGAATAAGCTAAGAGCGGCTTTAATATAAGTAAAATTTAATAGTATTCTATATTAAGATTTTACTCTTATATTCGGTTAGCGGTAAGAGGAGCTTTAATTAATATAAAGGTCTTACTAAAGCGACTATAAAAGTAAGCTAAAATAGAGTTATAATTAAAGCTATCGAAAAGAGGAAAAAGAGGGGAGAGAAGCCCCCCTCCTAAGCTAGCTATATACCCCGCGCGATAACTAAGCGCTATTAGGAAGACCTAAATATATCCGCTATAATCCCCCCTATTTAGCTATAATTAATTATAAACTAATCCCTTATAAAGGCGTATAACTTTAATCTTATTAGCTTATTTAATATTATTTATTAAAGTAAGCTTAGCTTTAAAGCGGATAAGGAAGTTAGAGAAGAACTTAGAAGCGCCTTATATAAGGTATTTAAGCTCCGTTATAGCTATCTAGCGCTAATATAAGTTAGTAAATATAATATTAAGGTAACTTAGAAAATAATTAAAGTTATACTTATATTTAATATTTTACTTAAAAAATAAGGCTACCTTAGCTTAAATTATAAAAGATAAGTATTAATATAAAAATACTTATTAGTTATAAGTAATATTAATAAAGGCCTAGTCTGCTTATAGCTTATAAAATATAAAGGAGCGTTATATTAGAAAAAGGTTTTTATCGCTATTAAATAGTAATCTAAAAAATAGCAGCTTATAATAAGGTTATAACTACTATTACTTAAGAAGCTATATAAATTAATATTATTAGCATATAAAGCTTTAAAGCTTTACGATAATAGCTTACTATTTTAAAAGCTAAGCGATAATAGCTTATTAAATATTAAAGTTATTTATAGTTAAAGTTATTTTATTATAAAAGTCTTATATTTCTTAATATTTATAAAAAGCTAATTTTATTAATATAAAATAACTTAAGAGGTTTTAAAGTATATATAGTATATATACTTAAGGTTATAGTTTATATATAGCCCGCGCCTATCCCGCGCGCGGCGCTAACTAATTATATATACTTATATATACCCCGCGCTTATTATATATATTAACTTAACTAAGTACCCCTTATATAACTTAGTTATTTAAATATAGCTTAAATCCCTTATACTTATATTTATTATTTTAATTACTAAACTTATAGCTTTTATTATATAAGTTATTAATATTTATTAAAGTTAGCTTAAAATTATTAAAGCTTTTTTTTAATTAAGATAAGTAACTTTTATATATTTTATAAATCCCGCGCTTAAAGTAACGCGGATATAAACCTTTTATTCTTATATTATAAGCGGACTCCGCTTTTTTTATTACCTTATAGCGATAGCTTTAAGCCGCGCCTAGAGCGACTCTAAGGGGGAGGGTAATATTATATAAGTTAATTATAACCGCGAAAATTTTTTACTTAAAATATAGCTTTACTTTAAATTATAATAAACTTAAACTTAAAAATTTACTATACCTTTTACCTTATTAAAAGCTAAGGCGAGTATTAGTAAGATTATTTTAGGGGACGCCTTAATTTTTATATAAGTAATTATCGAATAAGTAGCGGAGTCCGAGAGGGTCCGGGGAGGCGCCCCCCTTACTTTAACTCTATTAATTAGTAATATTTCCTTAGCTATTACGGCCGCGGTTTCCTCTTTTTTCTATAGCTTTAAAAAGAGCGAAACTCCTTTAATATAAGTTATAGTTATAGCTAAAGCGCTAGAGAAGATTATTAAAAAATAAATTCCTAAGTAATATAAGCGTTAGCTTATAATTTATTTTAACTTTATTATTACTTTATTTTAAATTTAAGGCTTTAAGGTAATTATAATAAGTATTAATTATAAATTTTACGGGTAAAGCTAAGCTTTTATAATAAGGAAATTACTTAGCGGTAATATTATAATAATATTCTAAAATATTATTTATAAGTTTTAATTTAATCTAAGGTAATTTTATATTATTTTTAAAAAAAAAGTATACTTAACTAGCGGAGGTTATACTCTTATTATAAAAAGGGTATTAATATAAGCTTTATAGTAAAGCGGGAAAGAGGCTTTTTAAAAAAAAATTAAGTTTTTAAATAAAGTTTTAGTAATATAATTATATATAAAAAGATATTATTTAGGAACTTAGCGGAGTTCCCTTATAATTATTATTAATAGTATAATAAATATAAACTAAATTTATAATAAGAGTATAATAATATAAGTAGAGATTTTTAACGCGGAATTTTATAAGCTAAAAGTTTAACTTTAGTAATATTTTAAATATTATTAGCTTAGATATATTATTAAATATTATATAATAAAGCTATAATATAGCTAATATTTTACCTCTCCGTATATAAAAAGTAAATTAGCTTACTTTATAGCATATAGAAAAAGACTATATTATTACTTTTTTTATCGGGGAACTTACCTTAAGTAAAGTTAACTTTATTTTAAGATAAAAGCGGCGTAAAACTAAGTAAAAGATACTTATATTTCTTAACCTTAGAGATTTATAAATTAGAATTTTATATATACCGCCCCTCCTCCCCCTTTAGCGCTAACCGGAGTTTAGTAATAGCTAGGGCGGAAACGCTAAAAAGTAAATATAGTAGCTCCGCCTTTAACCCCCTCTCTAAACTTATCCGTAACTTCGCTACGATAATTAGGCCACTTTTCGGGACTAGCTATTATAAGGTTTATTATAAGCTAGTAAAATTTTTATATATTCCTTAATTATATTAATAAAGCTTTAATTAAATAAATTATTTAAGATATTATAATTAAGCGCGGAGATTTAGTTTATAGCGATAATAACGCTTAGGAAAATAAGTAGCTATATAAACTTTATATTAAACTTAGATTACGCGTACTTTTACTACTATAAACTTTACTCTAAAGGATATATTAGCTTCCTAATTACTTATTATTATTAGACCTATTTAAGGTATAAAATACTAAGTATAGACTTAGTCCGGCCCTAAACTAAGGTAACGCTTAAGGGGAGGGTTTTACTCTAAGTTTTTTAGTTTTTCCTACTCCTAAAATATATATAAGATAGTTCTAAGCTATATTAAGTATATTAGCGTATAAATATTATTATTATTATTATTAAAGCTTTTTTATTTTATTTTATAAGTTAGTTAAATTAATTTAATTAATTTAATTAATTTAATTAATTTAATTAATTTAATTAATTTAATTAATTTAATTAATTTAATTAATTTAATTAATTTAATTAATTAATTTAATTAATTTAATTAATCTAATTAATTTAATTAATTTAATTAATCTAATTAATCTAATTAATTTAATTAATCTAATTAATTTAATTAATTTAATTAATTTAATTAATCTAATTAATCTAATTAATTTAATTAATTTAATTAATCTAATTAATCTAATTAATTTAATTAATTTAATTAATTTAATTAATCTAATTAATCTAATTAATTTAATTAATTTAATTAATTTAATTAATCTAATTAATTTAATTAATTTAATTAATCTAATTAATTTAATAATTAATTTAATTAATTTAAATAATCTAATTAATTTAATTATTAATTTAATTAATTTAATTAATCTAATTAATTTAATTAATTTAATTAATTTAATTAATTTAATTAATTTAATTAATTTAATTAATTTAATTAATTTAATTAATCTAATTAATTTAATTAATTTAAAAAATCTAATTAATTTAATTAATCTAATTAATTTAATTAATCTAATTAATTTAATTAATCTAATTAATTTAAAAAATATAATAAGTATAAGTAAAAGTTTTTAATAAAAAAATATATAATTTTATTAAAAAACTAATAAAAAGATATTATAAGAGATTTAAGCTACGCTTAAATAGCTAAGTTATATAAAAGTGCTTAGTTAAGCTTATATATATAATAAGCGCGGGGTATATATAAGTATTTATAATTAGCTAGCGCTACGTATAAGATAGGCGCGGGCTATATATAAATTATAACCTTAAGTACTTATACTATATATATTTTAAAACCTCTTACGTTATTTTATATTAATAAAGTTAGCTTTTTATAAAAGCTAAGGAGTATAAGACTTTAATAATAAAATAACTTTAACTATAAATAACCTTAATACTTAATAAGCTATTATCGCTTAGCTTTTAAAGTAATAAGCTATTATTATAAAGCTTTAAAATTTTATATATTAATAATATTAGTTTATATAGCTAATTAAGTAATAGTAGTTATAACCTCGCTATAAGCTGCTACCTCTTAGCTTATTATTTAATAGCGATAAGGACTTTTTTCTAATATAACGCTCTCTTATATTTTTAAGCTATAAGCGGAGTAGGCCTTTATTAGCACCGCTTATAATTAATAAGTATTTTTATATTAATACTTATCTCTTATAATTTAAGCTAGAGTAGCTTTATTTTTTAAGTAAAGTGCGAAGTATAAGTATAATTTTAATTATTTTTTAAGTTACTTTAATATTATATTTACTAACTTATATTAGCGTTAAATAGCTATAACGGAACTTATATACCTTATATAAAGCGCTTTTAAGTCCTTTTTTAATTTTCTTATTTATTTTAAAACTAAGCTTATTTTAATAAATAGTGCTAAATAAGATAATAAAATTAAAATTATACGCTTTTATTACGCTTTTACCTTAGCCCTTTATTAATATTATATAAGATATAATATCCCCTTAACTAAGTATATTATTATTATTATTAGGATCCGCGTTATTACTATAAATATTAAATCTTTCTACTTTAAAAATAAAAGCTAGATACCCTTATCCTTTACTTTTAGATTATCTTAAGATACCTTAATAACTAATATATACTAAACTAATATTTAGCCGCGCCTTAGTAAGTATAATAATTACCTTTCTTATAGCTAGAATAGCTATAGTAGTAAAGCTTATTATTAGGCGGCTTAAGCTAATAATAACGAGATTATAAAATAGCGTGCTAATAGCTATTACTTTTACTATAATAGCGCTAGTTATTTCTCGCACGAATATAAGCTTAATCCTCCCCCCCTAGCTTTTTTAGTCCGCTTTACTAATATTATAAAAAGGGAGGAAAATCTTACCCTAAACTAAGGAAATAAATCCCTCTTATATTAAGTTTCCTATAATAAAAAGACTCTCGCGGTAATATTACTTATAAATTACTAAATAATTATATTATAAATATTAGTTAAAATATAAACTTACTTTCCTTTCTTCTCTTTATATTTATAAATTTTACTTTTTTTATTATTATATAAGTAGATAATAGCTATAATTACTACGCTATTATAAGCGAATTTTTTATATAATACTATTAGCTTAAGCGAATTCCCTTCTCTCGCTTATAAGTAATTTATATTATAATATAAATACGCTATTAGTAGCGCGTGCGCTTTAAGCTATATTAATTTATTTACTACCTTATCCGCTTTATAGCTAATATTAATAGTTAATAATTACTTATAATAGCGTATATAATCTTAAGCTTTACTTAGGACTTAATTTTTAGCTCCCTTTAAATAGCGCGTAATAATATCTCGCTATATTTTAATAAGCGGGAGATTATAATATACTTTACTAATAGTTTAGTTATCTTATATTTTAAGTCTTAGTAAATTACTTACCTTATTATAGCTATCCTTAGCTTTATTTTTATAGCCCTTATTTATTATAAGTTTTAATAGCGAATAAGTTACTAATTCCTTATTATTAGCTTATAAGATATTTCTTACGTTTTATATATTAAGACTTTTATTATAGCTACTGCCTTTACTTTACCCTTAGAGGCGTTAGATTTTACTAATTTTTTTAATAAGGAGAAGGCGAATATCCTGCCCCCTTACCGTAATAGTTATAATTACTATATTTAGCTTTGCTAGTAGCTTAACAGCTTCTTATTACCTTTACTTTAAAGGCTATTTTATAATATACCTTATAAGTATCTCTTTAAGGTTTATAAGTAAATTATAAACTTAATAGATAAGGGGTAGATTTATATAAGCTTATTATCCGCGGCCGCCCCCGTCCTACTTATTAAAAAGCTAAGTAATAAGTAGCGTTTCTATACCGATTACTATACTTTAAATAGGGTAATAAAGTAAAACTATTACTTTATCTTATTTATTAAAAAAACTCTTTATAGTCTCTTTAATATTTATTAATTTACTAAGCTTAATATTCGCGCTACCTTTAATAAGCTTCGTATTATAAAAAGCGAGGAATACCTTATAGTTTTCTAGATATAGTTTAGCTTTTTTAAATACCTTATTTATCTTTTTAGCCTTATAGGCGCGTTTACTATATTTTAATATTCTATTAATATTACTTTTACGATTTCTTAAAAGACTTTATTATAATATATTTAGATAATATCCTTATCTATTTAAGAGGTTCCTAATTTAATTATTAGCGTAAAATATATATAATACTCTCTCGCTTTTACTAAGCTAAACTTTTCCTTAACTTTACTAAATATAACTTCGTAGTTATAAAAGTTAAATACTTAGGATTTATTATTTATATTAGTAAAAAGGTATAACTAAACTTTACTAAAGTTTTCGTAATTTTAAAATAAAAGGTACTAACCCGCGGTTAAGGTATTTATAGTTTTCTTAAGTTTACTAACTTCTATTATAATTTTATATTTTATTTTTTAAACCTTATAGCCCCCTTTATAAAGCTTATAAAGCGCGGCGCCCTTTTCTACTAAACTAAGAAATATTAGTTTACTTTTAATATACTAAAGTTTATATTTATCTCCGCTTTTATTTTTACCTAATAAAATCCTAATCGTAATATTATTATTAAAACTAATTATTTTAATAAAGCTATTAGTAGCTACCTCTCTTAAGTTAAATAAAATTATATTTTTTAGCTTATTACTTACTACTTTTAAAAGCTATTACTTATAAAATAAAATTATATAATTTATAATAAAAAGCTTTTTACTATTATTTTTTACCTTAAAATATAGTTTATTAAGCTTTATAATATTACTTAGCTATTTTTTATTTTTATAAATTATAAAGCTTTTAAATACTTTATTATACTTAAGGTAATAATAGAATAATAAGCGTATTAAGCTAAGACGCTTACTTTTTTTAACTATTACTTTTAATACTATTCTAGCGCGTAAATATCTTAGCTAGATATACTTTCTCGGCGGGAGTAAGATCGCTATAAGACAGAGGACTATTTTAGTTAAATTATATAACTTATATTTCTTTACTTTTTTAAGCTATGGCCGGTTTAGTCTAGCCTAGCGCTGCCTTATACCCCCTTAGCTATACCTCTTATCTCGGACGCCGCGCCCTCTTTTAAAGATAAGATTTTATAAAAACTTTAGTTAGCGGCCTTTTACGCTAATCCTTTTTATTATATATATCGCTAAGCGATTTAATTTTATATTTAAAAGTTCCCGCTAAAAGCGGGTATTTATAAATAAGTTATAAATTATTCCCTTTTTACTTATAAATAGCTATAATTTTAAAGCTATTTTAAGTTTTTAAATTAAAGCCCCTTATTATTATATTTATCTAATAAACTTATAATTCCCTTATAATAAGATACCTTAATAAGAATATTACTTTTATATTTCTTTAGCGTAAGTTTTACTAAAATAGTATATTTATAGATATAGTACGGTTTATATATAACTATTAATTTTATAAAAATTACCTTAATTACCGGCGCTATTAGGGGTTACTTTAGCTACTACCTCCTCCTAAATAGTTTTAGTTTACCCTCTATGTAAACTTTATAACCGAGCTTCCCGCTATAGATAAGTCCTAGCCTTATTTTCTTATAATTATTATAGACCGCTTATTTAAGTATATTTAGCTTAAGGCTATAATATCGATAAACGCTGAGCGGTATGCTAAGCGCTTTATCTAGTGCTAGTAGCGGTTTTACGGCTTCCCCCGCGAGCTAATTTCCGATCGCGGTTCGAATTAGACGGGCTATTTCTAGTCCACCCTCTTTCGCCTTACTAAGGTGCTATAATAATAATTATATATAAAAAGCTTTTAAGAAAGCTACTTTTTAATATATTAAATAGTTATTTATATTACCTTTTCTTTTAAAGCTTATTTACCTTTTTATTTAATTATTTTTTCTTTTTATTTTATTTAATATTTTTTATTAGAAGCTTTTTAGCTAAATAATAATAGCTTTATTATTTAATTATATAACTTTTATATATTTTATAAACTTTACACTTATAATAACGTAAATATAAACTTTTTATATTTATATTATAAGTAGACTCCGCTCCCTTTATTACCTTATAATAATAATAAGCCGCGCTTAAGGTAACTTTAAGGGGGAGGGTAATATTATATAAGTTAATTATAACCGCGAAAATTTTTTATTTAAAATATAGCTTTATTCCGAATTATAATAATTTTAAACCTAAAAGTTTATTATACTTATTATTTTATTAAAAAGTAAAGTAAATATTAGTAAAATTATTTTAAAAAATATTTTTTATATAAGTAATTATTAAATAAATAATAGAGTTTAAAAAGGTTTAGGAAGGCGCCCCTTTTATTTTAACTTTATTAGTTAATAATATTTTTTTAGCTATTATAGCCGCGGTTTCCTTTTTTTAAAGCTTTAGAGAAAGTAAAATTTTTCTAATATAAGCTATAATTATAGCTAAAATATTAAAAAAGATTATTAAAAAGTAAGTTTTTAAGTAATATAAGTAATAGCTTATAAGTCGCTTTAACTTTATCGCTATTTTATTTTAAGTTTAAGGCCTTATAATAATTATAATAAATATTAATTATAAACTTTATAAGTAAAGCTAAGCTTTTATAATAAAAAAATTACTTAATAATAATATTATAATAATAATTTAAAATATTATTTATAAGCTTTAGTTTAGTTTAAAATAGCTTTATATTATTTTTAAAAAAAAGGTATATATAATTAATAAAGGTTATACTTTTATTATAAAAGGAATATTAGCGTAAGCCTTATAATAAAATAATAAGAAAGCTTTAATAAAATATTTAATTTTAGGAATATTCTTAGCGCGCTAATTAATTTATTACTCCCCCTTATAGCTAACCTAATAAATATTATATTTATAATTTTTTACTTTTTAAATATTATTTAATAATAATAATATTATTATTATAATTAAATTTATTATTTTTAAGTATAATTATTTAAAGCTTTATAAGTAAATAAAGGTATTATAATTAAAAATAAAAATAAAAAAGTAAGATAATTAAGTATAAAGGTCCTATACTCCTTAATATTTATAAAAAGCTAACTTTATTAATATAGAATAACTTAAGAGGTTCTAAAATATATATAGTATACGTACTTAGGGTTATAGTCTATATATAGCCCGCGCCTATCCCGCGCGCGGCGCTAACTAATCGTATATACTTATATATACCCTACGCTTATTATACGCGCGGACTTAACTAAGTACCCCCTACGTAACTTAGCTATTCGGGCGTAGCCCGAATCCCTTATATACCTTATCGCCCTAAGAAAAGAGTATTTCTAGCTATAATATATATATATATAAGGTATAAGTTAAAATACCCCTTATATAGAAAATTTTTCTTCTTTCTTTTTTTTTTCTCCTTAAGCTAGTTATATTATTTTTCCTTATTAAGTAAATATTTCTCTAAGCTTTATATTTTATTACTCCGCTATTATATTCTTATAGTTTTTTTTTCTATTATTATTATTATTTAAGCTTTTTATAATTATTTATTCTTTTTTTTTTATTATTTTTTAAGCTTTCTATATCTATTAAGTTATTATATTACCGCCTTAATATATTATTTAATTAGCTATAATTACCGCCTTACGTAATAGGCGGCTACGCTATAAAGGGGGATTTAAATAATAAAAATATTATTATATTATAAAAAGTAAAATATTTATATACTCTTTATATTTAGAACTTTTATAATAGCTATAATATTAATTACTAATATAATTATAAAATAACTTATAAAGTATATAAGTAGCGGCGAAAATAATACTTTTAGGAAAAGTACCTTTTTACTATAAACGCACGCTTATAATAAGCTATCCGTAATTTATAAATAATAGTTAGGGAAAGATAAGCTATTACCTTACCCGCTTACCCCTACGCTAAAAAAGTACCTAACTAGCGCGCCTAGCTTATACTAAAATTTCTTATTTATATTAATTACTTATAAACTATATTAGCTATTACTTATATTATACCGCGCCTAGCGACTAACTTTTACGCCCTTTTTACGCTTAAGTAATAATAATCTTTTATACTTATCTTTATTATTAGTAATATAATTACTATATTTACTTTATATATTTTAACTTAAAATATATTTTTAGTAATAATATAATATTAATAATAATAATAATAATAATAAGGCGCCTTTATTATTAGCTTTAACTTTTTCGCCTTATAATATAAAGCGTTTTTTTAATAATAAGAGAAATAATAATAATAGATTCTTAAGTAATAATAAGATAAATAAGCTACTTAAATTATAAACTATTAAGTAAATATTAATATATAAAAGTAAAAAAATAAGAAAAAAAAATAATATTTTTTATTAAATAATTATAGCGCTAATTAGTTTATATAATATATTAAGCTTACTTATTACCTTACTATATATTACTTTTACTAATTTATATATATCGCTTAGCTTTTAGTTACTTAGCGCTTACGCGTAGTACCTATCCTCCCCCCCCGCTATATATTAATAAAGCGGGTTTACGCCGGCGCCCGTATATAGCGCGCGTAGCTTAGGAGCGGGATAGGTAAAACTCCTATTATTAGTATTATATTAAATATTCTCCTAGCCTTAAAATACGCCCTCCCCCGCTTAAAAATATATCTATTATAAGTTAATATTAGCGCTAAGCTATAGCTAGCGTTATAATAGTTTCCTAAGTTATTTAACTATAATAGAGGATTATAAGGAGAAAGCGGAGAAAGTAAATATTAGCTTAAAGCTAATATAAAAAAAAAGAAATAAGTAAATAAAAAATAAAGGGGAATAAGGGGTAAAGGGGTAATATTTTATTTATAAAATAAAAAAGGAAAATTACTTAAAAAGGATAATTAGCTATAAAGGGCGCTTAAATAAATATATAATTAAGTTTACCTTAAGCTATTATAGAAATATATATCCCCTTATATAAACTTAAAATAGTTTAATATTATATAATATTTAAAGCTATTAAGTAGCTTCTAAGTTAAAATAATATAATTTTTTTATTTTATAAAAATAAGTTAATAAGGTATTTTACCTTATAAGCGCTAACTTTTAGCGTTTTTTATAGTAAGGATTTCCTTAATTTTATATTTATTAAAAAATAAGTTATTATAAGAAAAATAAAGGAGGGGATCTAGCTAGGAGTTAGTAAGTAACTAAGATAATAAAGGGTTACTAATAATATATTTAATAAAGTTAATATAGAAAATAAGGTAAATATTAAATAATATATTAAAAGTAATAGTAAGCAGCGTTAATATAGCTATTACCTTATACTTACTTTTAAGGTAATTAAGCTTTTAAAATAAATAGTTAGATTATATATAAGTAAAATTAAGCTATATAAAATTACTAATTTAGAACTATTTTATAAGTTAGCGAGATTTATTTAAAAAGTCTTATTACTACTACTAAGCTTAGGCGATAGAGGCTTATATTAGTTTAATATTATTATAAAGGAAATAAGTAAACGCTATAGCTTAGCTTTTTAGGAAAAAGATAGGGGCGGCCGCCTCTACTAGCTAGTTAAAAAAAGTAATATTAAAGCTATAAAGTAAATAGTTAAAACTAATACTTATTATAAATAAGTCTTAATTATTTAAAATAAGCTAGTAAATAGGTAAGTAGCGCGGCTAGTTAAATTATAAAAAGGAGATTATATAATAAAAAATAGCTTATACCTCTTAGTTTATATATTTTATACCCTTATTAGTTTAAAGGTAATACGCTATAGAAAATAGCTTATTAACCTTAATAAGATAGTAAAAAGTAAATTAGAAATAGCTTATTTAATTAAAACCGTAATTAGAAATTAACTTATAAAAAAAGCTATAAAACCGCTATTAGTATTAAATAAAGCGCTTAGTATATTACTTAGTATTTATAAATATTATAATTTTAAGCTAGATATATTTTAATAAGTAATTTATAATAACTATTAGGAAATAAAGCTAAGATTTTAAGGCAGCGGGTAGCTTAGTTATAAAGTTTATAAAAAGGGTTATTTAAAATTATTTAGGAGAAAATAATAGCTAAAGTAACCCTTAATAGCGCTAATAATTAAGGTAATTTTTATAATAATAGTAATTACGAATAAAATATACTATATTTATAAATATACTATTTTAATAAAACTTATATTAAAAAAATATAAAAGTAATATTTTTACTAAGGTATCCTATTATAAAAAAATTATAAATTTATTAGATAAATATAATAATTAAAAGTTCCTACTTAGAAACTTAAAAATAGCTTTAAAATTATAGCTATTTATAAGTAAAGATAGAATAGTTTATAACTTACTTATAAATACTTACTTTTAGCGGAAATTTCTAAATATTTAATTAAACTATTTAATAATATATATAATAAAAAAAATTAATATAAAGAGCCTCTAATTAAAAATCTTATAAAATTTTATTATAAAAAAAGGCTAAGGTATCTTAAGTAAAAAATATAGCTATAAAAAACTAAGATAAGGTTAGGCTAGATTAGACTAGCTATAACTTAAAAAAGTAGATAAATATAGGCTATATAATCTAATTAAAGCGCTTCTCTATCTTACGGCGATCCTATTCTTACTAAGAGAGTATATTAAGCCGCGACGCCTACGTGCTAAAATAATACTAAAAGCGGGAATTAAAAAGAGCGAGCGTCTTAGCTTAATACGCTTAATATTCTATTATAGCTTTAAGCGTAGTAAAATACTCTAAGGCCTTATAATTTATAAAGATAGAAAATAGCTACGTAACTTTATATAATTTAGTAAACTACGCTTTAAAATAAGAAATAATAATAAGAAACTTTTTATTATAAATTATATAATTTTATTCTATAAGTAAAAGTTTCTTAAAATAATATATAATAAGTTAGAAGATATAGTTTAAGCTAAACTAAGAAAAATACTTACTAATAGCCTTATTAGAATAGTTAGCTTTAATAATAATATTATAATTTAGATTTTACTAAATAAAAATAAAAGTAAAGATAAACGCGGATTTAAATATATTAAAAATAAGCTAATATTTATTAATTTAATAAAAGAGCGCGCTACGTTTTATAAGCTTAACTAAAAGGGCTATAAAGTTTAAAAAATAAAATATAAAATTATAATAAAAATTAGTAAACTTAAGAAAACTATATACGCCTTAAATATAAATTAGCGCCTCCTATTTTAAAATTATAAAGATTTTAATAAAGTCTAGCTATATTTCTTTATTAGCGTAGATAATAAACTTTAATTACTTAACTTTATAAATAGTAAAATTATACTTATTAAGATTAAGGAAAAGCTAAGCTTAATAAAAATATAAGAATATAATATATACCTTATATTAATAATTAAAATAAGAACCTCCTAAATAAATAAGAATATTATCTAAATATACCGTAATAAAATCTTTTAAAAAGTTACTAAAAGTAATATTAATATAATACTAGAATATAGCGAGCGCTCCTATAAAGCTAAAAGGGTAAATAAGGTATTTAAATAAACTAAACTAAGTATAAAAAGCTATAAAATATTCCTCGCCCTTAGTAATATAAAGCTTATAAAAGGTAATATAAATATTAAGTTTTATAAACTAATAAGTACTTAAAAAGCTATAAAATATCTTCTTAATAAATAAAAGGGGATAATAATCTTACTTTATTACCTTATTTAAGGCGTAATAATTAATATAAAAGCGCTACCTATTTTCTAGCTTTTTTTTAAGTAGGATAAAAGCAGCTATAAATAATAAGCTAGCGCGGATCTATCTTTTATTTATTAAGTTAGTAATCTATTTCTAAACCTTAAAAAGATACTTATAAGGTATATTATAAAATAAGCTCTAAGGTAAAGGGGGTAAGAAATTATTAAGTTTTTAGTAGAGTTAGATATAGTAATTATAATTATTATAATAAGGGGGCAGAATATTAGCTTTCTCCTTATTAAATAAGTTAGCAAAATCTAATACCTTAGAAAATAAGAAGGGGCCTATAATTAAGGTAAAGGTTATAATATATAAAATACGAAAAATATCCTATAAGCTAATAATAAGGAATTAATAACTAATATATTACTAAGATTTATAATAAATAAAGGCTATAAAAATAAAGCTAAGGATAGCTATAATAAAGTAAATAATTTATTAAAATTTAGAGTATAAGATAACTAATCTACTAGTAAAGTAAACTATAATTTCTTACTTACTAAAATATAATAAAATATTATTACGCGCTATTTAAAATAAGCTAAAAATTAAGTTTTAAGTAAAGCTTAAAATTATATATATTATTATAAATAACTATTAGCTATTAATATTAGCTATAAAACGGATAAGGTAGCGGATAAATAAATATAGCTTAAAATATATACGCTATTAGTAATATATTTATATAATAATATAAATTACTTATAAGTAAAAAAGGGGAATTTACTTAAGCTAATAGCGCTATATAAAAGATTTACTTATAATAGCGTAATAATTATAGCTACTATCTACTTATATAATAATAAAAAAAATAAAATTTATAAATATAAAAAGAAAAAGGGGAAGCGAGTTTATATTTTAACTAATATCTATAAAATAATTATTTAATATTTTATAAATAATATTACCGCGAGAGTCCTCCCCTTATAAAAGATTTAATATAAGGGGGATTTATTTCCTTAATCTAAGGCGGGGTTCTTCTCCTTCTCTATAATATTTACGAAATAAACTAAAAAGGCTAATAGGGGAGGATTAAGCTTATATTTATATAAGAAATAGCCGGTATTATTATAACGGAGGTAGTAGCTCTTAGCGCGCCGCTTTATAATCTTATTATTATTAGCCTTAGTTACTTAATAACGGGTCTTATTACTATAGCTATTTTAGCCTTAAGAAGGGGGGCTACTATATTTACTAAAATATAGCTAGGTGCCGGTCTAGTATATATTAATTATTAAGGTATCTTAGGATAGCTTAGAAATAAAAAGTAAAGGCGTCTAGCCTTTATTTTTAAAATAAAAAAACTTAATATTTATAATAATAGCGCGGATCTTAATAATAGCGATAATATACTTAGTTAGGAGAATATTATACCTTATATAATATTAGCGAAAAGCTAATATAAGGGTATAATAAAGGCGTATAATTTTAATCTTATTAGCTTATTTAATATTATTTACTAAAATAAGCTTAGCTTTAAAATAGATAAGGAAATTAGAGAAAAACTTAGAAACGCTTTATATAAGATATTTAAGCTTTATTATAACTATCTAACGCTAGTATAAGTTAGTAAATATAATATTAAGGTAACTTAAAAAGTAATTAAAGTTATATTTATATTTAATACCTTACTTAAAAAATAGGGCTACTTTAGCCTAAACTATAAAAGATAAGTATTAATATAAAAATACTTATTAGTTATAAATAATATTAATAAAAGCCTAATCTACTTATAGCTTATAAAATATAAAGGAGCGCTATATTAGAAAAAGGTCCTTATTACTATTAAATAATAATTTAAGAGGTAATAGCTTATAGTAAAGTTATAATTATTATTACTTAAAAAGCTATATAAATTAGTACTATTAGCGTATAAAGCTTTAAAGCTTCGTAATAGTAGCTTATTACTTTAAAAGCTAAGCGATAATAGCTTATTAAATATTAAGGTTATTTATAGTTAAAGTTATTCTATTATAAAGGTCCTATATTCTTTAATATTTATAAAAAGCTAACTTTATTAATATAGAATAACTTAAGAGGTTCTAAGGTATATACGGTATATATATTTAGGGTTATAGTTTATATATAGCCCGCGCCCGTCCTACGCGCGGCGCTAACTAATCGTATATACCTATATATACCCCGCGCCTATTATACGCGCGGACTTAACTAAGCACTCCCCACGTAACTTAGCTACTTAGGCGTAGCCCGAATCCCTTATATTAAGTATAAATTTAAAATATTTAAATTTTAGGAATAATAAATAAAAAGGAATATATATATATTAAATATTATAATTTAAATAATTTTTAACTTTATTATATTATAAATATATAAATATATAAATATATAAATATATAAATATATAAATATATAAATATATAAATATATAAATATATAAATATATAAATATATAAATATATAAATATATAAATATATAAATATATAAAT
>PDHQ01000232.1:0-56039 GCA_003339415.1 Ophiocordyceps camponoti-saundersi (nom. inval.) | reverse complement strand
CTACGGTATTCTATAGCTTTCTAGCTAGCTTATATAATTAGATAGTTTCTTAGAGAAGGAAAACTATAAAAGGAAGGCTTCCTTCCCTCGAAGGGTCTTTCCTTTCCTTCTTCTCTAAGCTTTTAATCTAAACAATTTGCACCTTAAAAGCTTACTCTCTATAACCTTCCCCTGCCTTATAAGATATTCCTATTTAGGAAGTTCTTACTTATTTATGCTTTATGAATTTCCTATTCCGGCTACCTACTGCCCGGTTAAAGTAAGTAAAGCCCCTTACTTTTTTATTACCCCTTTTTTCTCTTTATCTTTAAAAGCTTAGATTAAGGGCTACGGGTAAGATTAGGTAATTACGGGTACGATCTATAATATTATAGATAAATAATATATTCTCTTTTACGTCTAATATATTCTCTAAATTTAAGGAAAATAAGTTAAAATAGGCAGAGCTTCGTATAAAGCCTAAAATATTCCTTACTAATAGCTTATTTATTAACTTTAATAGTAATCGTATTACGCGCGAATTATATAATATTATTCTTATATAGAAAGAATAAGTAAAAGGCCTTTATATTATTAACTTAACTGCTAATATTACCTTATAAAACTTTATTAGCTAGTAAGCCCGAGGAGTATATATTACTTTTACTTATTAACCGAAGGCGTTATATAACCTTATAATAGCTGCTTAAGTAACTAATCTTTCCTTATAAGATATTTTAGCCCTTAATAAACGTATTTAATAGTAGATTAATAATACTGCCCGTAATCTATATTTTATTCCGCTTAACTTATCTTATACGAAACTATTTATTTTTACGAATAGGTTATTTATAAATAATAAGGACTTTACTTTATAGCTTAGTACCTTAATTATCTTTAGTAAAGAAAACCGGTCCTTTAACTTATTTATTGTATAAGGTAATATTCTCTACTAAACCTTTATAAAATATAAAAAGGTTACTTAAAGTATCTTAGTAAGCGAACTTTATAATATAGTAAATAGCGTTAATATTAGCCTAGCCCTTTACTTAACTATTTAAGCTATTATATAATCCCTAAATACGCTTCTAATCCCCTTTATTTTTTATATAAACTTATATTTATTATATAATTACTTAGTAAAGCTTAGCTTAATAATAGAAAAACGGCTAATAATCGATATTATAGCTATTCGTAAGTTATATAAGCGTAAGGAAATTTTAGAAATATAATAGATTAATAGTAAAAATAACCTAGCTAACGCCTATACTAAGGATAGCCCTAACTTAGCCTTATTAACTTTTATTTTTATAAATTCTTATAAGTTACGAATTAAAGCTACTATCTAATAACTTACCTAAGTTATATAAGATTTATACTTTTTTCTTTCCTATATCTTTACTTTATCTAACTTTTTATTTTTACTTTTTTATTTTTTTTATATTTTTACGTTTTTTTTTATTATTTTTATATAAAAATTACTATTAATTCTTTTTAGGTATTATCTAACCCTTACGCTTAATTTTTAAAAAAAGTAAAGCTATAAGTCCTAAACGCTTAATTTTTTTTCTTTTAATTTTTTTTCCTTTTTCCTCGTTATCTAACCTTACTATTACTTTTTTTCTACCCCCGCCCCTATTACTTATTATCTAAGATAGTAATATACTCCTCCGCGTTAGGAGGCGCTCCGCTTAATATTATTATTACCTATCCCCGCCGCCGGCTATCGGGTAACTTAATAGAAATAGTTACTAAAATATAAGGTACTAGCCTAAAAGTCTATAACGCTTAGCCCTATTATACGAAAAAGTATCTTATTATATAAGACCGCTATATATAAGTAATATAAACTTTATTATTATTTATCTAATATATATTAAATAAGTAAGGATTTCTAGCGTAAATATAATATAGTTTTATTATTACCCCGCTATAACTTATAAATAGAACTACTAAAAAATAACTTAGGTATTAGATAATAATAGCTTTAATATATTTAGGATTTTAAATATTATTAAAATAAATAAAGATATTAGATAATAGTATAGCTATTAGTTAGATTTTTACTTACTATTCTCCTATTAGTATTATTATTATATAATAGCTAAACTTTTCTATCTTATATTTAAGGATATTTATTATATAAAGCGTTAGTTATCCTCCTTATTATAAGGTATATAAACTTAATAAAACTTAAGTTAATAAGCTATAACGCTATTAAGATAGGGAGATATATTATATAACTAATAATTATTAATAAAAATAACTTAAGTATATCGTATAACTTATTAATTTTTATTAAAGATTTTTCTAATTATTATTATTATTTTTATTAATTAGCCTAAAAAAGAAAGAAAGAAAAAAGGAAGAGAAAAAAAAAGAGAGAGAGAGGGAGCGAGGAGGGGTTTTTATACCCTTTTAAAGGCGGTAAGAGGCGGCAGAATCCGATTTTTAATTCCTATTTTTCGTAATATTTTTTAATATTTTTAATATAAGGTTATAGAAAGTTAGTTTTCTACCTATTTTTCTTAATATTACGATTATAAAAGATTTTTATAGTAAAACTTTATAAAAATATATTATAAGTTAAATTATATAATAATTTAATTTTTATTTTTCAGCTAGTAGCTTATTTTCTTTATCTCTTTTTATTATAATATTATAAGCGTTATTTACTTTTAGAAATTTTTTCGATTATATACTTATTTAATATTATATAACTATTTTTCTTTAAAAATATCTATTTTTTAGGAAAACGGAGTTTTTTCTTCGTATAATACCTTTTTATTTAGTATATTTTTCTATAAAAAGAAAAAGTTAAGTATTAGATATTATCTCTTTATACCTTTTTATATTTATTATATAATATATATATAGAGGATAGCACGGATATAAGGAAGCTTTTAATAAAATATATATTATTACCTAAGTTATACCTTATATAACTTAGGAGGTAGGAGGTAGCTTAGATAAGAAGAAGGAGGGTATAGAAGTAGAGTATTATCTAGCTATATAGCCGCTCTTCCTCGTACGATAAAGGAAGGGTATCTATCTCTAATTATACTTAATTTAAATTACCTTTACTTTCTCTTACCTATATATACGTGTAAAGATTACTTAATAGTTAGCGCCGCGCGCGGGATAGGCGCAGGCTATATATAAATTATAACCTTAAATACGTATATTATATATACTTTAAAACTTTTAAAGTTATTTTATATTAATAAAGTTAGCTTCTTATAAATGTTAAGGAGTATAAGACCTTTATAGTAGAATAATTTTAATTATAAATAACCTTAATACTTAATAAGCTATTATTACTTAGCTTTTAAAATAGTAAGCTACTATTATAAAGCTTTAAAGCCTTATATATTAATAGTTTTAATTTATATAGCTCCTTAAGTAATAGTAGTTATAACCTTACTATAAGCTATTACCTCTTCGATCGCTATTTAATAGCGATAAGGACCTTTTTTTAATATAGCGCTCCCTTATATCTTATAAGCTATAAATAGACTAGGCCTTTATTAATACTGCTTATAACTAATAAGTATTTTTATATTAATACTTATCTTTTATAATTTAAGCTAAAGTAGCCCTATTCTTTAAATAAGGTGCTAAATATAAATATAACCTTAACTATTTCTTAAGTTATCTTAATATTATATTTACTAACTTATATTAGCGCTAAATAGCTATAATAAAGCTTAAATACCTTATATAAGGCGCTTCTAAGTCCTTTTCTAATTTCCTTATTTACTTTAAGGCTAAGCTTATTTTAATAAATAGTACTAAATAAGCTAATAAGATTAAAATTATACGCCTTTATTATACCCTTATACTAGCCTTTTATTAATATTATATAAAGCGTAATATTCCCTTAACTAAGTATATTATTACTATTACTAAGATTTATATTATTACTATAAATATTAAGTTATTTTACCTTAAAAATAAAAGCTAGACGCTTTTACCTTCTACTTTTAAGCTATCTTAGGATACCCCGATAATTAATATATATTAAACTAATACCTAGCCGCGCTTTAGTAAATATAATAGCCCCCCCTTTTAAGGCCGGAACGGCCGCGGCGGTAAGACCCGTTATTAAGCGACTAAGGCTAGTAATAATAAGATTATAAAATAACGCGCTAAAGGCCGCTATTTTTACTATAGCGGTACTAGCTATTTCTCGCGCGAGTATAAGCTTAATCCTCCCTTACTAGCCTTTTTAGTTTATTTTATAGATATTATAAAAAAGAAGGAGAACTTTACCTTAAACTAAGGAAATAAATCCCCTTATATTAAGTCTCTTATAAGGGGAGGACTCTTATAATAATATTATTTATAGAATATTAAATAACTATTTTATAGATATTAATTAAAATATAAACTCGCCTCCCCTTTTTCTTCTTATATTTATAAATTTTATTTTTTTATTATTATATAAGCGGATAATAGTTATAATTATTACGCTACTATAAGTAAATTTTTTATATAGCGCTATTAGCTTAAGTAAATTCCCCTCTCTTACTTATAAGTAATTTATATTATTATATAGATATATTACTAATAGCGTATACGCTTTAAGCTATATTTATCTATCTATTACCTTATTTATTTTATAGCTAATATTAATAGCTAGTAGTTACTTATAGTAGTATATATAATCCTAAGCCTTACTTAGAACTTAATTTTTAGCTTACCTTAGATAATATATAATAATATCTCGCTATATCTTAGTAAGCGGGAAATTATAATTTACTTTACTAGCGGATTAGTTATCTTATATTTCGAATTTTAGTAAGTTACTTACTTTATTATAGCTATCTTTAATTCCGTTTTCGTAGCTCTTATTTGCTATAAATCTTAGTAGCGTACTAATTACTAATTCCTCGCTATTAGCTTATAAGATATCTTTCGCGTTTTATATATTATAACTTTTACCTTAACTATAAGCCCTTTTTTATTTTTTAAGGTATTAGATTTTACTAACTTATTTAATAAGGAGAAAGCTAGCGTTTTACCCTCTTATTATAATAATTATAATTACTATATCTAATTTTACTAGGAACCTAATAGTTCCTTACCCCCTTTACTTTAAAGCTTACTTTATAATATATTTTATAAGTATCTCCTTAAAATTCGGAAATAAATTACTAACTTAATAAATAAAAGATAGATCTACGCTAGCTTATTATTTATAGCTACCCTTATCTTACTTATAAAGAAGCTAAGAGGCGGGTAGCGCTTTTATATTAACTATCGCGCTTTAAATAAAATAATAAAGTAAGATTATTATCCTTTTCCGCTTATTAAAAAGACGCTTTATAGCTTTTTAAATACCCGCTAGTTTATAAAACTTAATATTTATACCGCCTTTTATAAGCTTTATATTATAAAAGGTAAGGAATACTTTATAGCTTTTTATACTTAGTTTAGTTTATTTAAATACCTTATTTACCTTTTTAACTTTATAGGAGCGCTCGCTATATTCTAGCGTTATATTAATATTACCCTTAGTAACTCCTTAAAGGATTTTACTATAATATACTTAGATAATATTTTTATTTATTTAGAAAGTTCCTATTCTAATTATTAATATAAGGTACGCGTTATATTCTTATATCTTTATTAAGCTAAGCTTTTCCTTAATTTTAATAAGTATAATTTTACTATTTATAAGGTTAAGTACTTAGAGTTTATTATTTATATTAGTAAAAAAATATAGCTAGATTTTACTAAAGTTTTTATAATTTTAGAATAGGAGGCGCTAATTTATATTTAAAGTATATATAGTTTTTTTAAGTTTACTAACTTTTATTATAATTTTATACCTTACTTTTTAAACTTTACGGCCCCCTTAGTTAAGCTTACGAAATATAGCGCGCTTTTTTATTAAACTAATAAATATTAGCTTATTTTTAATACGCTTAAGTTTATATTTATCTTTACCCTTATCCTCGCCTAGTAAGATCTAAACTATAATATTATTATTAAAGCTAACTATTTTAATAAAACTATTAATAAGTACCTTTCTTAGTTTAGCTTAAATTATATCTTTTAGCTTATTATATATTATTTTAAAAAACTTTTACTTATAAAATAAAACTATATAATTTATAATAAAGAATTTCTTACTATTATTTCTTATTTTAAAGCGTAGTTTACTAAGTTATATAAAATTACCTAGCTATTCTCTATTTTTATAAATTATAAGGCCTTAAAATATTTTACTATACTTAAAGCTATAATAGAATATTAGGCGTATTAAGCTAAAATATTTACCTTTTTTAATTTCCGCCTTTAGTACTATTCTAGCGTATAGGCGTTATAGCTTAATACGCTCTCTTAGTAAGAATAAAATTACTATAAAATAGAGGAACGCTTTAGTTAGATTATATAGCTTATATTTATCTACTCTTTTAAGTTATAGCTAGTTTAATTTAGCCTAGCCTTATCTTAGTTCCTTATAGCTATATTTTTTATTTAACATACCTTAGCTTTTTTTATAATAAGATTTTATAAGATTTTTAGTTAAAAGCTCTTTATATTTATTCCTTTTATTATATATATTATTAAGCGGTTTAGTTAGGCGCTTAAAAGTTTCTATTAAAAGCGGGTACTTATAAGTAAGTTATAAACTATTTTATTTTTACTTATAAATAGCTATAATTCTAAGGCTATTTTTAAGTTCCTAAGTAAGAACCCTTAATTACTATACTTATTTAATAAACTTATAATTTCTTTATAATAAGATACCTTAATAAGAATATTACCTTTATATTTTTTTAATATAAGTTTTACTAAAATAGTATATTTATAAATATAGTATATTTTATTTATAATTATTATTATTATAAAAATTACCTTAATTATCGGCGTTATTAAAAGTTATTTTAGCTATTACCTTCTCCTAAATAGTTTTAAATAACCTTTTTTATAAACTTTATAACTAAGCTACCTGCTACTTTAAAGTCCTAGCCCTATTTCTTAATAGTTATTATAAATCGCCTATCGAAATATATCTAGCTTAAAGCTATAATATTTATAAATACTAAGTAATATATTAAGCGCTTTATCTAATATTAATAGTAGTTTTATAGCTTCCCTTATAAGTTAATTTCTAATCGCGGTTTTAATTAAATAAGCTACTTTTAGTTTACCTTTTACTATCTTACCGGGGTTAATAAGCTACTTTCTATAATATATTACCCTTAAATTAATAAAGGTATAAAATATATAAACTAAAAGGTATAAGCTATTCTTTATTATATAATCTCCTTTTTATAATTAAACTAGCTACGCTATTTATTTACTTATTAGCTTATTTTAAATAATTAAAACTTATTTATAATAAGTATTAGTCTTAATTACTTACTTTATAGCTTTAATATTACCTTTCTTAATTAGCTAGCGGAGGCGGCTACCCTTATCTTTTCCCTAAAAAGCTAAGCTATAGCGTTTACTTATTTCCTTTATAATAGCGTTAAACTAATATAAGCTTTTATCGCCTAGGCTTAATAGCGGTAATAGGACTCCTTATATAAGTCTCGCTAACTTATAGAATAGTTTTAAATTAGCGATTTTATATAGCTTAACTTTACTTATATATAGTTTAACTATTTATTTTAAAAGCTTAATTATTTTAAAGGTAAGTATAAGGTAATAGCTATATTAACGCTATTTACTATTATTTTTAATATATTATTTAATATTTACCTTACTTTTTATATTAACCTTATTAAGCGTGCTATTAGTAACCTTTTACTATTTTAGTTACTTACTAATTTTTAGCTAAATCTCTTTCTTTATTTTTCTTATAATAACCTATTTTTTAATAAGTATAAAGTTAAGAAAGTCCTTATTATAAAAAACGCTAAAAGTTAGCGCTTATAAGGTAAAACGCCTTATTAACTTATTTTTATAAAATAGAAAAATTATATTATTTTAACTTTAAAGCTACTTAATAATTTTAAATATTATATAATATTAAACTATTTTAAGTTTATATAAAGGGATATATATTTTTATAATAGCTTAAGGTAAACTTAATTATATATTTATTTAAGCGCCCCTTATAGCTAATTATTTCCTTTAAGTAATTTTCCCCCTTTATTATATAAATATAATATTACCCCCCTACCTTTTATTTTCCTTTATTCCTTATTTACTTACTCCTTTTTCCTCCTTATATTAGCTTTAAGCTAATATTTACCTTCTCCGCTTTCTCCTTATAATCTTTTATTATAATTAAGTAACTTAAGAAATTATTATAATATTAGCTATAGCTTAGCGCTAATATTAACTTATAATAAATATATTTTTAAATAAGGAAAGGCGTACCTTAAAGCTAGGAGAATATTTAATATAACGCCGATAATAGGAGTTTTACTTATCTTATTTTTAAGCTACGCGCGCTATACGTAAGCGCTAATATAAACCCGCTTTATTAATATATAGTAAGGGGGGAGGATAAATATTACGTATAAGCGCTAAGTAATTAAAAGCTAGGTAATATATATAAGTTAATAAAAATAATATATAGTAAGGTAGTAAGCGGGCTTAATATATTATATAAATTAGTTAGCGCTATAATTATTTAATAAAAAATATTATTTTTTTCTTATTCTCCCGCTCCTATATATTAATATTTACTTAGTAATTTATAATCTAAGTAGCTTACTTATCTTACTATTACTTAAGAATTTATTATTATTATTCTTTTTATTACTAAAAAGATATTTTATATTATAAGGCGAAAAAGTTAAAGCTAATAGTAAGAGCGCCTTATTATTATTATTATTATTATTAATATTATATTATTATTAAAAATATATTATAAGTTAGGGTATATAAGGTAAATATAGCGATTATATTATTAATAGTAAAGATAAGCGCGGAGAACTATTATTACTTAAGTATAAAGGGGGCGTAAAAATTAGTTACTAAGCGCGGTATAATATAAATAATAGCTAATATAGTTTATAAGTAATTAATATAAATAAGAAACTCCGGCGTAAGCTAGGCGCGCTAGCTAGGTACTTTTTTAGCGTAAGGGCGAGTAGGTAAAGTAATAGCTTATCTTTTCCTAATTATCGTTTATAGGTTATAAATAGCTTACTATAAGCGTATATTTATA
This sequence comes from Ophiocordyceps camponoti-saundersi (nom. inval.), assembly GCA_003339415.1. Lineage (NCBI taxonomy): Eukaryota > Fungi > Ascomycota > Sordariomycetes > Hypocreales > Ophiocordycipitaceae > Ophiocordyceps > Ophiocordyceps camponoti-saundersi. The sequence continues at coordinate 46,921 of PDHQ01000232.1, read as the reverse complement.
ATAAAAAGGTATTTTTCCTAGAGGCACTATTTTCGCTATTACTTATACGCTTTATAAGCTATTTTATAACTATATTAGTAATTAATATTATAGCTATTATAAAGGTCTTAAATATAAGAAATATATAAATATTCTACTTTTTATAATATAGTAATATTTTTATTATCTAAATCCCCTTTTATAATATAATTACTTATTATATAAAATAGTAACTATAGCTAACTAAATAATATATTAAAGCGGTAATATAATAACTTAATAGATATAGAAAGCTTAAAAAATAATAATAATAAATAAAGAAAAAAGAATAAATAGCTATAAAAAGCTTAAATAATAATAATAATAGAAAAAAAACTATAAGAATATAATAGCGGAGTAATAAAATATAAAGCTTAAGGAAATATTTACTTAGCGAGGGAAAATAATATAATTAGCTTAAGGAGAAAAAAAAAGGAAGAAAAATTTTCTATATAAGGGGTATTTTAACTTATACCTTATATATATATATATTATAGCTAGAAATACTCTTTTCTTAAAGCGATAAGGTATATAAAAGATTTAAGCTACGCCTAAATAGCTAAGTTATATAAGGGGTACTTAGTTAAGTCCGCGCGTATAATAAGCGTAGGGTATATATAAGTATATATAATTAGTTAGCGCCGCGCGCGGGATAGGCGCGGGCTATATATAAACTATAACCCTAAGTATATATACCGTATATACCTTAGAACCTTTTAAGTTATTCTATATTAATAGAGTTAGCTTCTTATAAACGTTAAGGAGTGTAGGACCTTTATAAGTTTTATTATTTTATAATAAACCTTATAATAGCTAATTTTAAAAAATAGCTAAATTATTATAATAAAGTTATAGATAAGTATAAAGTTAAAGTTAAAAGAGGGAATATTATTATATTCGCTTTTTAGCGTTTTTACCTTAGCTATTATTAGTTTTTAGTTAGCGCTAAAAAAGGAGGAGGGGCGGTATATATAAAATTTTAATTTATAAACTTTTAAAGTTAAGTAATATATATATTCTTCGCTTAATCTTATACCGCTCTTATTTTAAAGTAAAGTTAACTTTACTTAAAGTAAAACTTTTAATAAAAAAAATAATAATATAATCTTTTCTTATAAGCTATAAAATAAGTAAATTTACTTTTTATATATAAAATAGTAAAATATTTATTATATTATAGCTTTACTATATAATATTTAATAATATATTAAGTTAGTAATATTTAAAATATTATTAGTTAAACTTTTAATATATATAATTTAATATTAAAAATCTCCGCTTATATTATTATACTTTTATTATAAATTTAGTTTATATTTACTATATTATTAATAATAATTATTAAAAAATTTCGCTAAATTTTAGAATAATATTTTTTTATATATAATTATATTACTAAGATTTTATTTAATAATTTAATCTTTTTTTAAAAAGCTTCCTTATTATCTTATTATAACGCTTATATTAGTATTTTATTTATAATAAAAGTATAACTTTTACTAATTAAATATACCTTTTCTTTAAAAATAATATAAAGCTATTTTAAATCGGATTAAAGCTTATAAATAATATTTTAAAATATTATTATAATATTACTATTAAGTAATTTCCTTATTATAAAAGCTTAGCTTTATTTATAAAGTTTATAATTAATATTTATTATAATAACCTTAAGGCTTTAAATTTAAAGTAAAATAGCTATAAAATTAAAATAAATTATAAGCTATTATTTATATTATTTAGAAATTTACTTTTTTATAGTTTTCTCTAGCGCTCTAGCTATAATTATAGCTTATATTAAAGAAATTCTACTCCCCTTAAAGCTATAAAAAAAAGGAAATTATAACTATAATAATTAAAAAAATATTATTAATTAATAAAGTTAGAGTAAAAAGGGCACTAATATACGCTTATACGTATAATCTACTAGTAGTCGTATATACTAAGCTAGCTACTAGATATAATATATAGGAAAGGGAGACGGGCTAGCTACTAATCGTAAGATTATAGAATAGCTACTATAAAAGGTATAAGCATATATAAGAGTCTTTTAAGAATTAAAATAGTAACTATAAAAGAATCTAAATTACTATTTAAAGGAATACTAAGCTAATTATATAGCTAGGAGCTTAAGGAAGATTTCTTAGTATAATCTTAAAAGTATTTACCTAAGGGGATTTCACGGTAATTTCTAAGTATATTAGTAAAATAGAGATTTCCTAATACGCGGTGATTTCCTAACGCACGGGGATTTCCTAGTAAAATCCGGAGATTTCTAGAGGTATATTTTAATATTAGATCTTACTAAAAATCTTAGTAAAATCCTAAGAGTTATTATAAAGAAATCCTAAGAGGAAATCCTAGTAATTTCCTAAGCGTAAAGGTAATAAAGTTTCTAAGGGAAATCCGGGTAAAATTCTAAAGAAATATTATAAGAGGTTAGGCGATTTATAAAGGTATTATTACACGTTCCGTATTAACTTCCCGGGCTAGAAAAGAATTCTAATAGCTTTATTAACTCCTTATTTTATTTTAGAAACTATTATTATACTCGAAGGCTTTTTCTATATTAACTCTAATAATTATATTTATTTATAGATTAAGAAATATTATCGAGGATCTGCGCACGGAGAACTAAATTAATTTATATAAGGTAGGAAAAAAATAAAAGAATAAGATAAGAATAATAAAGGAGAATTATAATATATATTAGATATATATAAAAGAATATACGTTACGGTAAAAGGTATTATAATACTAAGAAAGAAAAATATAATAAGGACGCGATATAATATACGAACTAAAAGAATAGAATAAAGGAAAATATCTTACTATCCTTATTATATAAACTAGCGCTTATAATAATATAAGAGCGAATACGGATAATCTTACCGTAATTAGCGTAAGAGATATAGTTTATAGCTTTAAGTATAGTATACTCTGCGAAGACAGAGGTGTTTAAAATATTATAAATAGTAGTAAGCTTTATATAGCCTCCTTATTACGGCCGATATTCTTTCTCTATTTATAGCGTATAGAGTATAGGATAAATAGTATATAACTAGTACTATATTATAAAAATATTAAAAAATAATATTAAAAGTATATTAATCTATAAGGTTCTTGCTTAAGCTTAATAGATATAATAGTTATTACTTATTAATAGTTAAATAACTTAGAGATTTATTACTTATTAATAGTAGAATAGATATAAAAATTATTACGTATTAATAGTTAAACGGTGCGATACGTGCTCTTAATATAAAGCGCGTTATTAACGTATTCTCTATTACGGTTTATACCGATACTATATAGAGAGCTAAGGAATACCTTAGTTTATTATTATATTAACGAAAAGGTCCGCGTTAATAAGTTTAATAGTTATAGTATATTTAGTATTATTAGAGGGTTCGACTAAGCTACCTATCTAACTATATAGCTTTTTAGCGATATTATTAGGAGCTATCTTAACTAAATTTAAAATATTAAAAACCGGAATATTACTAAAGTTTAGGGTTATTTTATTTCCGATAATATTACTCTAAGCTAAAAAAAGTATATAATTAATAATAATAGCTAGAAGTAATATAATAATACCTTTACTAAGTAAATATATTTATTCTCTTATATAAATATATAAGTCTTAATAATTCCTTTCGTAAAATTTTAAAATCTTACTAGAATTATTTAATATAAACTTCTTATTAATAAATATAGTAACCTTATTAATATTAAGCAATATATTCTTAAGAGCGGGAGTATTAAGTAAGATAAGTATAAGAATAGGGAAATCGATAATCTATTTATTATTAATACCGAATATTTTCGCTATATAACTTAGGCTAAGGGAAATATTATATTTAGCGAGGTACTTATTAAAGTAAGTTACTTAAATTAAAGCGATATTTATATTTTAAAATATTAAAGCTTACTTATCGTAATATATTATAAAAAAAGTAAGAGAGTATTTAATAACTTAAACTAAACTATTATAATAAGTTACTAAGAAGTTATTATTAGCCTCCTTAATATTTTTAGCTTCTAAAACTTCTTAAAATTAAATAATAATTTTAGAAATAGTTACTAAAGTTATAAGTTACTAAGAGGCGGAACGAGTTTACTTATTAGGGGTTCTAAAAACGCTTTATTAAGTAGGAGTAGGAGGAGTAATAAATCGCCTTACTAAGGATTTTCTAAAAATAGGAATAGCTCCTTTAACCTTAGTTTCTTTTTCTATAGCTGCTAATATTATTTATTTTATTTTATTAAAATAGTTAGTATATAAGATAATAGCTAAAATCTTCTTAATCTCCTTTAATTTTTTAGAGTCTTAGTAAATTTACCCGCTAACTAAGCCCTTAATATAATCTTTTATAATTTCTAATAGCGCGTACGCGCTATAATAGTTTTTTCTAGGTTATTCGGATTACGGAAAGATATTCCTTTTAATATTAGTAAGGGAGTATAGTAGCGTAGGACGGGCATAGCTTCTTAATAAAGTAGCTAGTATTTTAGAGGTAGAGCTAGTAGTAAAGGAAGATACCGCGGTAGTTTATTAAGTAAAACGTCTAGGCGCTATAATCTCGGAAATTTCGGGTAAGGAGTAGTTAGAGCTAAAGTATTCGTTGTCTAGGAGCGAGTGCTCGGAATTATAATCTTCGTTATTAGGGAGTTAGGCACTCTAAAAAGAAGGCTACGATCTATTTTTTAGCAAATTAGATAGTTATATTTACTATATTAACTAAAAAGTAAAGAGATAAGCTAATAGCGAAAGTCTCCCTTTCTTATATATTATATTTAGTAGCTAGCCTAGTATATATAACTACTAGTAAATTATACGTATAAGCGTATATTAACTAGTAGTAATTTTAATATACGCTTATACGTATAATCTACTAGTAGTTATATATACTAAGCTAGCTATTAGATATAGTATATAGGAAAGGGAGACTTTCGCTATTAGCTTATCTCTTTACTTTTCGGTTGATATAATAAACACGACCGTCTAATTTACTAAAAGATAAATTATAGCTTTCTTCTTAGAGTGCTTATTTCTAAGCGATAAATATTATATAGTTATTCGATTTCTAATCGTCGAATTTATAAGTAAGTGATTTAAACGAATACTAGAGTTCGGCGAGGTTTTTAAATAGCTAAATAGCTCTCTTAAAGCTTTCGAATATAAGTACTAAGGGAGTGCGAATTAGCTATTTATAGAATAGCTTACGGTATATTTTATTATAAGAATAATAGGGATTATTATAAAGCGGATTAATCTTAAGTATAAAAGAAAGGAAAAATAAAAAGAAATAATAAAATTAGAAAATAAAAGGGAATAACTATAAAAAAAATAGATATAATATATTAGAAAAATATAATAAAGATAGGAAATATAAAAGGGGATAATAGAGGATAAATAGAAAAGAGAAAAGGTAAGAGAGAAAAGGTAGGAAAATAAAGGGAAATCTAATATAAACGGTAACGCGTTAAGTTTATTATTTCCTAATAATTTTACGCGTTTATTACTAAGTAATTTATTTACCTTATTCTAATAGCTAGTACTTTTTAAAAGTATTTATACGTTTTTTCCTAATAATATCTAGCCGGGCTTCTAACTTATTCTTCTTTTTATCGAATTTTTTAATTATCTCCTTTTATTAGAAATCCTTTTCGGCTACTTATTAATTATTATTATTTAGGTATCCTTTCTAATATATAAGATATTTTATTTAAGTAGCACCTTATCCTTTTTTAACTTTTCTTCTATTAAAAATTTATTCGATTTTATAATTATTAGTATTAAGCTTAGGGCTAGGTTATTCTCCTAAAGCGTTAGCTAGTTAAAGTTAAATAATTAATATAACGGGATAGATATTTATAAAGTTATTAAGATTTAATCGATAAGCTAGATAGCCGATTTATTCGATTACGCGGAAAGGCTTAGTTTACTATTCCGAAAGCTTCGCTACTTATTTATTAGGAATAGAATATCCTTTCTTAAGTTTTAGCTAAACCTAATCGCTAAGCTTAAACTTAAGCTTCTAATATTTCTTATTATAACGTTATTTTATCGTAGCTTAAGCGTAAGTAATAAAGATAATTACCTTATCTTTTAATATTTCCCGGAATTTAGAAGAAGCTTAATCGCTTAGATAATAGAGACTATTATCTATTTAGAATTTAATAAGTAACTTACTTAGCGTAGTTTTAATAACCGAGGAGAAGGAGTTATTAAGAGAAAACTAAAAAGCTAATAGGGCGTTAATTTATCGCTTTATCGGGAAATTAGCGGCGAAAAATCTAAAAGCGATTTTAATAGTTTAGTTTTATTTTTCGAATAAACTATTAGTTTATAAGTAATTTATAATCGATATTAGGAGTTTAATACTAAAAGTAAACTATAAGGTCCTCTAAAGCTTAAATATAAACTTCGGATTCTAATTAAAAATAATTTATTTTAAGAGTCCTTAATTATAATAAGTAAGCTTATAATATAGCCGCTAAGCTTATTTTTTAGTAGTAAAGTAATTATATCTAAAGGTTAAAATATATATTTTTAAGAACTTATCGGTAATAATAAGGAGGGTATTATAGAACTTTTTTTTAAGTTTAGACTAAGGTAAGTTTTCCGAAAAAACTAAAAGGAGTCTAGTAATAAAATCTATTATAATTATATAAAAAGGAATTACCGGGGAATAAATTAGAATTATTTCCTTAAAAGGAGGCTATCTATTAGTTTAATTATATTTATAAATATTATATTTATTTATAAAATTATTAATCTTCTTTTTTAGTTAGGAAATAATAAAACTAAAAGAGAGTTTAGCTTATATATATCTTTAATTAATATAAAATTTATAAAAATAATACTTAGAAATAATTTCTTTAGCGTAGTTTTTAGGAATATAAAGTTATTATTAATTATTAATATCTTTAAGATATAATAAGCTATTTACTTAGATAAAAGGGAGTTTTTCCTAAGAGTCTTTATCTTTAAGTTATTTTAAGATTTCGGATTATTATATATTAAGGAGATATCTTTTAGAAATCCTATATCGGAAAGCGTTATTAAAAATAGCTTTTAAGGAAATAAGTGCGTAGTCCTAATCGATATAATCCTCTTAGATATCCTTAAGTTTTCCTTATCTTTTTTCTAAGATTACCTTAAAGGGGAGGCGTAAAAGAGAGTTTACGAGAACGTTAAAAATACTTAGGATATATTAGATTTTAAGAAGGTATTAACTTAGAAACTAAAAAGCGATAGTAAGGTAATTATTACTCCTTATATTAATAGTAAAAAAAGAGGTCTATTTTATAATTACTAAAATCGTAATATAATTTATAAAAATTATAATTTTTAGTTTCTAAGTTCCGATTAAATAAGTTTAGAGTTTACGATAAGCTTATACTAAGTAGAAAATCTTAAGTTTAGTTAGCTAATATTTAATTTCGGCTAGTTTAAAAGTATAACTAAGATAGTAAATAAGTTTAATAAACTATTAGGGTAAAGCTAAAAATAGTTTCTAAGATTCCTTATTATTAATATAGAAAAGATAAGCTATAAAACTATTCTCCTAAAAAATATCGATTTATAAAAAAAGTTAATAATTAGGAAAGAACTAACTAAGAGTAGCGTTATTATAAAAGGTATTAGTAATATCGTTAAAATAGTTAGTTTTTTCCTTTATTAGGATAATCTTAGACTAAGAGGTAAAGGTATTTCTTTTCGGTTTAGTAATAGGTACTTTATTTTCCTATCTTTCTCGGAATATTACTATTTTATATTTCTAAAAAAGGTTAATTTATTACGTAAAATAGGGAATAAGATATCTTATCTATCTAACTAATTTAATTTATTACTTAAGATATTATAAAATATTAAGAAACTTAATATCTTATAAGGCTTTTACTTAAGATTAAGTATTTATTAATATAAATCCGTTAATATAATACCTTAATATTTTTATAAATAGGTAATAAAGGAATAATTTAAAAATAGAGAGGGAAAGATTTATACTAATAAAAAGATTAAATATAATAAAAAGATACTTAACGTAATCTTCTAAAAAGTTAAAGAAGATTACTATATTATTAATATATCTAGTAGCGTATACTTTATATAGTTAGAGAATATAATCGATAAATTTTTATATATAAGTAGGCGAATTTTTATACTTTATAAGAGCGATTATAGCCCTCTCTAATTTACGGTAAAAAGTAATTATAAACCGCTTTTAGTAATCTAAATAGATAAGAAACTAATAAAAGAAGCTTCGAGTATTAATAGTAAAAATAACCTTTTTACTTACTAACTTATAGATTATATTTTAAGGGAGAGGTATTAAATATATATCGGGAACGGTTATACTATTTAAAGCTTATAAGTTATTAATAATATGTAGTTTACCTTTTCTCTAAATAATAAAATATAAGCTAGCGAAAAGTAAAGCTTTAAGCGCTTATTTTATCTTACCTTATAAATATATATCGTTATACTTTTTATTAAGGAAATCCTAATTAAGTTTATTTAGTAAATAGGGACGTAAATTAAGTTTCTTCTTATATTAATTATTAACGAGGGGGATTTTTAGATATCGCTCGGGGGGTAAATTAATTAGTCTAATATTTTCCTAGAGCTTCGGAAGGGAATTGCAAAGTTATTTTACCTTTCCGGATAACTAAGGATTTAGTATATAGATTTTAACGCTATATTCTCCTTCGATTTCCGAAATATTAGGTATTTTAAAGATACTTAACTAATAAGGTTAACTTAAGTCTAGGATATTAATAGAAGGTAAGTTAGTATTAGTTTCGTTAGATAATATTATTTAGTTTAAAAGAGAATTTAGCGTTAAACGTTTATTAAAGTTATCCGAGGAGTTTTTCTTAATAATTTATTAAGAGATTATAAAAAAAAATTAATTATTAAGATTTAATATAATATTAACTTTTTTTTTTCGTTTAAAAAAAATTAGCTTATTACTTAAATTAAAAATAGTTAAATAAAAATAGTTATAAATAATTAAACCTAAGAGGAAATAAGAGTTAAGGAAAAAGATAAGGTTACGATTCTTAGGAGGATCTTTAATTAACGCTAAAATCGTACTTATTAAAAAAAGAGGGATTATTATTACTAAGGCGGCTATTATATATTTACGAATAGCTAATCCTTTATAAGTAAAATAGTATTTAATATATATTCCTCCGTAAAGTTAAATCTAAAGCTCTTATCGAAAGTTAAGAATATTAATTTTATAAGGGATCGAGAATCCTTATCTTAATAAAACTCTAGTAAGAAAATACTCGATAACTTAAGCGCTAGCTTTAAACTTACTAATATAAAACTTATTATTAATTTTATTAATAATATATAAAATAAAGGTAGCCTAACTATAAGTTAAGGCTAACTTAATATTATTTAAGCTTTAAATTATTATCGGATTATAATTAACGTTATCGAACTTATTAAGTAAGTTTTTTCTAATAAGGGATCTATTTACTTTAATATTAATATATATTTTTATAGCGTTAGATAATCTATTTTTACTAAATACTAAAATCTTTATATAAGAAAAATAGGAAACTTATTTTAGAGGAAAATTAGTTATCTAAAAAGTAGCTTCGATAATAAGAAAGTTTTTAAGAAAAAGGTCTCTAATAGTATTAAGAGGTTTTATCTTATATTTCTTAAGATTCGAAATAAGATAATATAAATTATTAGCTAATTACTTATCTTTTTCGGTTTTAAATAATTTAAATAAATTAGTTTTATTATTTAAATTATATTTTAAGATATTAAGGATTATATTATATATCTTAGAAAAGATTATAAAAGCTCTATTAGTATTAGGATTTTATTCGGTAAATTTATAAGTAAAATTAATAAGGATAGGATTACCTTTTAAGCTTTCTCTATTTTTTTTTAGAAAAAGCTATTTTATTTTTACTTTAAATTTAATATTCTTATTAAAAGGTTTCTAGGTATTATTTATTAGCTTTTTAGGGAAATTATTTAGTTTATAATCTAGTTAATAGTCCGGATTTCGTAAAGATTTCTCCTTAGAATTATTTACCTTACGTTTATATTAAAGTAACTTACTTAAAGCTATATATTAAGTAATATTATTTTATAAATTACCTTAAGTTCCTTTAATTAGCTTAGTTTAGAAGTTTAGAATAAGTTATTTATATTTATATACCTAATTATCTAAAATATTTTCGCTAATTAGCTATTAGAAAATTTCTTAAAGTAAGATATTAAGTTAAGAGAAGATAATTATTAGTATAAATTATTTAAGATAAAGAGCTACTTAAGCTATTCTTTTTATTTTAAATATTTATAATCGGAAATCTTTTCTAGTAAGTATATCCTAAAATATAAAGCTTTATTTTTATATAATAAGAGCGGTAATATTAAGTTAAATAGTAAACTTTTTCTAAAAAGCTTTTACCTATCCTTAGATTCTAAAATTAGGAAAAGTAAGTTCTAATCTAATCTAAGAATTTAAATCTCTAGAATACTATTCTATAATATAACCTTAAAAAAAAAGGGAATAAGTTATATAAGTTTATCTACGTAATCCTCGCTTTAGGCGGTAACTTATTTTAAAATATTTATAAATTAGTTAATATTTTAGTAAATAATAGTTCGATTAATTTCTTTAATCTAATCGAAAGTAATATTAAAAATATTAATAAGCTTAAACTATTTAATATTTTTAGCTTATAACCTAACTTATTATTTAGATAATTTTTATAAGTTTAATTAATTATATAATTATAAATTATTATCTAAGTTAATATATTTAAGGTAATCTAAGTTTTAAGGTATAATATTATAGGAGTAGAGTATATTATTAACTATCTATATTATTTTTTCCTTTTCCGCGGAAAATAAAGGAGGTTTTCCGGAATTAAATAACGTTATAAGAGGATCTAGGAAATACTACCTCTTCGAGGTATTTTTCCTTAAGGTAGACGGTTCTCTTTTTAAAGAGGATTCTTATAATATAGCGGTTTTCTTACCTTTATCCTAAGAGGAGGTTTCCTCCTTACCTTCTTCCTAAAAGGGGATTTCGGTATTTTCCTCGCTTTCTTCTAATAAAGTAAGTAGCTTACCTTTTCCTTTAGTATTATTTATAATTTAAAGGTATTCTTAAATAAAAGGTAGCTAGTTTTTTAAAAAAATTCTAAATAAGTAAGGGATATTATTAGATATATATTTTAGTTAATTTACTTATTTAAATAGTTAATTATAATTTATTATAATATTTAGATTAGTTAGGAAAAGTTTAATTATAGTAAGTAACTTAGTTCCTTAGGGATTATCTTAATATAATAAGTATTTTTAAACTAGCCTTATTTCCCCGTATTATAAAGGAGGAAATTTACTTTTAAAGGGGTAAGGTTTTTTTACTATTTTATAAGTATTAAAAATATAAGCTTCTTCTTTCCTAGCTATAATTTCTTCCTCGATTACCTTAAGGAGTTTAAGGGTAAAGAAATAATATATAGCTAAAGTTAAGTAATAAATATAATAAAGCTTTTTTCTAAGCTAAAAATCTACGCTTATAAAGTTTTAATAGTAAAAAATATTTTAAGTTTAACTTACTATTTTAATAGCTAGAGATTTATAAGTTAGTAAAATATAAAATTACTACTAGTTAATATATACTTATATATATAATCTACTAGTAATTATATATATTAAGCTAGCTACTAAATATAATATATAGGAAAAGGAGATAAGCTAGCTACTAATTATAAGATTATAGAATAGCTATTATAAAAAATATAAGTATATATAAAAGTCTTTTAAAAATTAAAATAATAATTATAAAAGAATCTAAATTATTACTTAAAAGAATATTAAGCTAATTATATAGCTAGGAGCTTAAGGAAAATTTTCTAATATAATCTTAAAAATATTTACCTAAAGGGATTTTACGGTAATTTCCGAGTATATTAGTAAAATAAAAATTTCCTAGTACGCGGTAATTTCCTAATATACGGGGATTTCCTAGTAAAATCCGGAGATTTCTAGAGGTATATTTTAATACTAAATCCTACTAGAAATCTTAGTAAAATCCTAAGAGTTATTATAAAGAAATCCTAAGAGGAAATCCTAGTAATTTCCTAAGCGTAAAGGTAATAAAGTTTCTAAGGGAAATCTAAGTAAAATTTTAGGGAAATATTATAAGAGGTTAGGCGATTTATAGGGGTATTATTATATATCCTATATTAGGCACCTCCCTAAACCTTTTTAAACTCTACTATTTATTTAATAATTACTTATATAAAAATAAAAGCGTTTTTTAAAATAATCTTACTAATATTTACCTTAGCTTTTAATAAAGTAATAAATATAATAAACTTTTAAATTTAAAATTATTATAATTTAAAGTAAAGCTATATTTTAGGTAAAAAATTTTCGCGGTTATAATTAACTTATATAATATTACCCTCCTTTTTAAAATCGCTCCGGGCGCGGCTAGCTATTATTATAAAGTAATAAAGGGAGCGGAGTCTACTTATAATATAAGAATAAGAAGTTTATATCCGCGTCGCTATAAGCGCGGAATATATAAAATATATAAGAGTTAATTACTTATTAATAGAAAATAAGCTTAGAATAATATTATAGCTAAGATATATTAAGTAAATAATAATATTAATATTATAAATAAAGATTTTAAGCTAAAAGAAAAAGAAAGAAAAAGAGACTAACTTTTATAAGCGAAATCTTAGTAAAATATATAAGGGTATTTATTAATAAAAATAGGAGAAAGTATAATAAAATCTAAGTAAAGAAGCGGTTATATTTCTTAGTAACTTCCCTTAAGATTTTTTCTAGGTAATTTTACGATAAGGTTCCTAAAGTTATATAAATATAATTAAAAATCTTTAAAAATTATTATAAAATATTAAGGGCAAATCCTTATAAAAGCTAATATATAATATAAATATACTTATCTTTTAAGTTTCTATAATAAACTTTTAAAATTAATAATAATTATAAGTATTTATTAATATAGTAAAATATAAAATATATTTAAAGGTAATATAATATTATTTATAAATATAATAAGTTTTAAATTAATTTTAAAATATTTTTAATTAAAAAAATAATATTACTTTTTATTTAAGCTTTTATAAATATTAAAATAAATATAATATTTTTATTAATATTTTACTAAGTTTCTTATATTTTAGTAAAATTTAATAAAAACTTATAATAGAAATACTTTTATAAATAAAGCTAAGTAAATATAATATAAAATTAAAATTAGAAACTAATTAAATATAAGTATTTTAAAAGTATTTTAAGATTATTTCGAAACTAATTTAAAATAGTTCTTTATTAATATTTTTAAATACTTAACTTAAAATAATATTTTTAAAATAATATTTAGTCCGCTTTATATACTTATATAAGATATATTTCTAATAAAGTAAAAAAAAGTATTATTATTTTATAAATTATAATTTTAAGTTAAAGTTTAAAAAATAATAAGCTTCTTATAATATATATTAATAAGAGATTACCTTATATTTATAAAATATCTTAAAAATAAATATATAAATTAATTTTAAATTAGTTTTTTATTAAATTAAATTTAATTTAAAAAAAAACTTTTAAAAATAAATATAATATAAAAAATATCTTATTAATTAAGCTAGTTTTAATCTTTTATATAATAAAATCTTACTTAATAATTAGAATATTTTATAAAATTATATAAATAATATTAAAGTTTTATATAATATATATTATTAGTAAAGTAAAAAGTATATTTTATTTATAAATTATATAAAAAAGTAAATAATATAAGTTTTTTTAAATTAATTTTAATTTATTTCTAAATATATAAAATATAATTAAATATATCTTAGCTTATATTATATTAACTTATAATATAAGATAAGTATTATTTATAGGAATATTTTATTTAAAAGCTAATATATATATATTTTATAAAAAAACTAAAAAAAGCAGTATAAAAAAGAGGAGAAAAGCTTAATTAGCGGGCGAATATTTTAGATATTTTTAATCTTATAATCTTAGCTAATACTATATTATTAAAGATATAAAGAAAAGAGAGGGGAGGGGTAGCTAGATTAGTTTAAAATTAATTATATAAAGATTCTAAACTAGCTACCTTATAGTTTAAAGTTAAAAATCTAAAATAATAATTAAAATAATTTATAAATAGCTAGTTAAATATATAAATATTAAAATAAATCTTAAATTAATCTAAAAATAATTATAAAATATTTTTAAAGATATAATATTTAACTATATATATTTACTAAAATTAATATATACGGGTAAGTAAAGTCCTTACCTTTATTTATAAAGTACTACGCCTATATATAGTGGTTAGATTATATAATCCGAAAGTAGGTTTTTAGTCGGCTAAGGTCGGACCTGATGGTCAGCTTGACATAGTACTCCCTTAGTCACACTTTGTAGGATAATCTGGCTTTATTAACGTTGACTGAGCAAATAGCAGGGCACTACCTACCTCAACTAAGGCGCATGACTAGGCTCGCAAAATTCCCCTGTCAAGGAGTTTGTGTGATATTGACGTAAAGCCAAGGCCTTACTGAAGGGAATCCCATCCTTCCTCTCCTAATCCACACAATCTGCTATATGTTATGTTCGACTGTTGCCTTGCCTTACGCCCGGGGGCCCTGGAAATTCGGTGGAATAGAGCCATGTTCAGATGTATGTCGGTGCATGGTCTGAAGTCGAAGTCTGACCCAGAAGTTCCGGTGGGGGACGTTTTTGCTGCTTTGCCCACTCTCCATGAACACTTGGCTGCTCGATTTCGGGCACGTGAGTCCAGCGCACTGTTTGGAGGCGATGCTCTCGCTGGGTTCTTTCCCGCTCAACGATCACTTGAAAGAATGTTGCGGCTTCAGACAAAGCAAGCTGCTGTATACCAGTCGCGTTTATCAAGTTAAATAATGACTGTGTGTCGACGAGCTGTTTAGCAATCACCGAGTCTGGCTGGCAAAATGTGCGAACTCGCATCTGTCGAGCATGCGTCTTCATGGCGCCGAGGAGGCATCCGATCTCGGTCAGGTTCTTCTGACGCCAACCGAAGAAATCGAATTCATGGGCGTGTAGACAGATGAGCTGCAGCTGCGTTTCGAGGTCATATCTGAAGCCAACCACCTTGGACCGACCGCGGCTGGCCCAGAAGTCCGATATTTGCTTCAGGGTGCCAGGCACGAGGTGTCCCTTGTCAAGCTCGGTGGCAATGTAATCGTTGAGAGCTGCCGTAAGATGAAACTCAAGTTCGCAATATAGCAGACTCTGCTCCCTCGGGTCGAGGGAAATTTGAACTTGGTCAGTGTGCGTCTCTTTCGCTGATTTGGGGAGACGTCGGTTGCTGTTTTGGAACTCCGTTGTCTACAGAGCAGCCGTCAGCACTTCGCATTTACCTGAAGAAATCGAACTCACGCCGGCTTACTTACCATGCCCTGTGCCATCTTTCTGATGCTGCCGAGAATCCCCCCCTTTTTGGGTTGAGCCTTCTTTTTTTCGTTGTCACCCGAGACCAATGCTGTGCGCTCAAGCCAGCCATTCCGTCCAATCAATGTTTTTCCACCCATCTTGGACGTCGGAAACCCCTGTCCGCGAAAATATAGTGCCAGAGGCGAGAAAGGGGGGCTTTTGAGATCTTGCTCCGCCGAGACAGGAGCGGATGTCTGAAGCGGTAAAGAAGGTGGCCAGGCCTGGGGAGCAGACCGCTCGAGGTACTCCAGCCTCTCTAGGCCACGTTCTGGCCATTGGGGACACGAGACAAAACCCTGCGAAGGGTGCTGTAGCTTGACTCCTGTCGACGAGCTGTCTGACAGTTTCCATGCCTCGTATGTCTTTTGAAATTTGGGGCTGCTTCTGCCTTTCGACTCGGCACGGGGCTCAGAACATCCGAAAGCTACCTTCTGCGGTTGGGTTCCAGGGCTAAAGGAAGAAGTATGTTGGCTTCTTGCAGGCCTGCCACGACCTTCCTCACGCAAGCGACTGAGCGGTGAAACAGCGTGAGGAACAGGCTCCATTGATGGCCGCGAGAGTAAACGATCAGGTGAGATGCATTGAGGTCCCTTCCCCACCTGGATCGGCGCAGGAGCTTGCTTCTGGCGGCGCTCTGCTAAACTTGCCGTTTGATAGCGAGCCCGCTGCCCGCTCGTGAGATCGCGCAGCCACTGAGAACTCGCAGCCACTGAGAACACGTCTTCACCGCCGCAGCTCACGCTGTATGCCGGTCCCTGCGGTACGTGGGCACTCTGTGGCGCGTCAGAACTGATTTTCGTCTTCGGCATCAGCTGCGCAGTCGAACGCGCCCTCAAATGACTGCTGCCGACGGTTTCCGTAAAGCTGTGAAGCTTCAGCATCCAAAGAGAAAACGATTACACGCTAGCGTTACTCGAGAACACTTACGCATCCGTGATTCGATCCATCTGGGTCTCCGTGAGATTCATACGTATCAGCAGCGGCTGTTTGATTTGGCGCTGCCGTGACGCCAGCAAGCCCTCACCAGACTTGCGTGGCGTATTTCGTGGATAGATCGTTGCAGAACGTGTTTGATCAGGATACTCGCTCTCGGTCTGAGCCGCAATTGGCGAGGTCATCAGGCTTAAAGAGGATGATATATGTATGAAGGACACCTGATATTAGATAACCTGGTGGTGCAGCAACTTGTGGCAGCAGCAGCTCGGTATGTTATTTGTTCCTTGCGACGAGCGAACGTCAGCTCCGGGAAACAAGTGAGCAAACGGCTAACCCCCATCGACGTGCTGTGCTAGAGCAAATAGGAACCACGAACAGTTTGCAGAGCGTTTCACGGCTCAGACGTCAATGTCGATTGTCGAGTCACAATTGGAGAGTTCTCTTTTTCTGATTTTTTTTTCTGAAAATGGGCGGGCTTTTGTTTTGTTTGTCGCTCGTCAACTGACAGAGGCTGTTTTTCCATTTTCAGCTGTCCCACGTCAGACCATTAGTCTTCAGCCGTGTGCATCTACAAGGAAATTCACATCATGATATTAACCGCTGTCTCCTTGTGTGTGTTTGTTCATAAAGTCACCTTTGATCTCACTTCGATTATTCGACATCGTCGATTTTATATACATAAACAATGCCACCTTTGCTCAAGCCTATTTATTTCACATTTTAAGACATAACGGGCCTAATGGTGTTGATTTGTAGTTCCGAACCCTTTATCTGCCTCCTTTCACGAGCAACAGCACATAGCCTACTATATGAGTATGTAGTATACGGAGTATATTATAAGATATCTACCCCTTAAGTCAGGTATATAACCTACTAGGGATCGAGTCTAGTCAGGCCCTTATTAATATTAAATCATTTAATATATATATACTACTTAATAAAAACTTAAATTTTATTATTATATTATTAACTAAAAGTTTAAGTAACTTTAAATTACCTTAATTAGTAATATTAACCTTTTTATAATAAGTTGTTAATTAGTAACTACTAAGGTTTTATAATAAATAACTATTAAAATAAGCTAAAGTAAAGTTATAATTTAAGTTATTAAAAAGAAAAAAAAGAAAAACCCTCTTTTTAAGCTAACTATATACTTTTTATAATAACTAAGTATTATAAAAAAAACTTAAATATAGTTATTATTATTACGCGCTAGCAGTTACACGCTAGTATACTAGCACTTATAAGGATTTCTCCTAAATATTTTATACTAATTTCTAAGGATTTCTAATTATGATTATATAACTTTTAGAAACCTTATTATAAAATTACTTAAAAAAACCTTAGGGGGAAATTACTAGGAAATATAATCGCTTCCTTATTAAGATTTTACTATACCCTCTCCTATCTCTATTAATATATACCCTTATATATTTTACTAAAATTTTGCTTATAAGAGTTTTTCTTTTTTTCTCTCTTTTCTCTCCTTAGCTTAGAGTTTTTATTTATAATACTAATATTATTATTTACTTAATATATCTTATCTATAATATTATTCTAAGCTTACTTTTTTACTAATAAGTAATTAATAAATATATATTAAATTTTTATATTCTTATATAAGATAAAAAAGAACTTATATATAATTAAAACTTAAATTATAATTAGCTTTAAAATATATATTTAAAGCTTTTAATTAAACTTTTAGATAATTAAGGAGATTTACCTTAAAAACGCCTAACTTTATAATAAAATAAAATTTAAGTAAAAACTAAATTAAGATTATAGCTACCTTTTCTTAAAATATTATTAATATAATTATATTATAAGAGTTATATAAAGATATAATATAATTATAAGTATAGATTATAAAACTTTAAAGTTAATTAATTTAAAAAAAACTAAAACTTAAATATAGAAAAGACTTATTAAGAAATATTAATAATATTTAAGATAAGTAAAAAAATATTTATCTTAATTAGAAAAGCTATTTAAGATATTTTTATACT
Source organism: Ophiocordyceps camponoti-saundersi (nom. inval.) (assembly GCA_003339415.1). Lineage (NCBI taxonomy): Eukaryota > Fungi > Ascomycota > Sordariomycetes > Hypocreales > Ophiocordycipitaceae > Ophiocordyceps > Ophiocordyceps camponoti-saundersi. Next base: position 28,435 of record PDHQ01000232.1, on the reverse strand, counting down.
AATTACCTTAATAAAATAGCTAAACCCCTTTTATTTTAATATTATAAAAATTTATTATAAGAAGGTAAGTAAATTTTTAAAGTAAAAAAGAGCATTTTAATACTTTCCTTATAAACTTAAAAAATAAAATAAAATTTAATAAAATAATTTTTTATAATAAGTAAGATAAGATAAGTATTTTATTTTATATTTTAAAAGGAAAAGCTTATAAATTATTAAAAACTTAATATAATTTAAAAAAATATACTTTTTTAGATTAGCTAAGATAGTTTAATATTTAAAATCTATTTACGGAAATCTAAATAAATTCGCAGAGGCTATAAACTAACTTTATAAACTAAACTTCTCCTTAACTTATAAATAAGAAATTTAAAAATTTCTTATAAAGTTTAACTATTTTATAGCTAAAACTTAAGTTCCTTTAATTTAAATTAAATATATATTATAAAACTATTTACTTGCTAACTTTAATATAAGCTTTTTTATAAAGGCTAAAAACTTATATATAATATATAAGGAATTTTATAAATATATAGAAGATATTATATTTTACGAGAAAAAGGAGTTTATATATTAAGAAGCTATATAAAAGGTTTACTAAAGCGATAAGGTAACGCTAGTAATATAAAAAAAACTATAATTATAACTATAACTTTATATTAAAAAAGCTAGCTTTTAAGTAAGGATAGAAAGAAAGTTTACTAGGAAAATAGTATTTATTTTATTTATAGAAAGAAAAGCTATATAGCTAAGGATTACCTTAACTAATAAAAAATAAAGAGAGTTTATAAAGTTTAAACGCCCTTACCTAATTTTATTTAATTAGATAACTTTAATTTAGGAAAAAAATAAAACTATTATAAAGCTTTTTAATAATTTTAAAAATATCTTATATTAAATAAAAAATAAAAAAATCGTTTATTATTTTATTATTATTATTATTTATATATTAAAGGCCTTTATAATATTTAAAGCTTTTATAATATATTAAGTAAGAAAAATCTTTTAAAATAAAATAAAATACCCTAACTATAAAAGAAAAAGCTTACTATTTGCTTATATAAAAATATAATAATAGCTAATACCGGTATAATATAATAAGCCTATTACTTAGGGGTAATCTTAGATAATATAAGAAAATAAAGTAAAAAGGGGAGTATAGAGAAAGGAAAGTTTATAAGATATAGGGCGGAAAGAGGAGCGGGGCGGTATAGCGTAATATAGCGTAGCGTAGGGCGGTATAAGGCGGTACGGGGCGGTATAAGGTAAGGCGGTATAGGGTAAGGTAAAGAAAGGAAAATCTAAGGGGGGGGTAAGGTAAAATAGCAAGGTAGCTGCTTTATTATTTATTAGTAATTAAAAGATAGGGGCTATATCTTTTTCTCTTTTATTTTCCTTTTTTTTCTTTTTTTTCTTTTTATTATTTTTAAAAGAAAATATATTTTTAACTTTTTTTCTTAACTATTCCTTTTAACTTTTATAATAAAAGAAAAATAAAAAGGTTATATAGCTATATTAATAAAATAATAATAATAAATATATTTAAAATTACTTATAATAAGCTTTATAATTTTTTTTATATTATATATAAAGCTTAGCTAGCTAATTATAAGATTTTATATTAAAAATATTAAAATAAGTAATATTATATAGCGCTAATTATATATAAAGCTAATAAAATATATAAGCTTATAATTAGCTAATTATTATAATTATATTAAAGCTTAATATAAATATTAAAAGGTAAATAATATTAGAAATTAAAAGTAAAGTTAAAGTTTAAGCTTAAAATACTAACTAAGTTATAAATATATATAAAAGAGTTATAAGCTATTATAATAAAGGTAGCGCGGTATATTAATAAAAAGGGATAGCTAAATAGCTTACTAATAAATATAAAATAAAGCGAAGTAAAGCGGAGCGAAGTTTTAAATATAATTAATAGTAAATAATAGGAAAAAATCTAAGTTAACTTATATAATATATAAAAATAAAATAGAATATTAAAGCTTTAACTTAATATAATAATAATAACGCTTTAAGTAAGCGCTTAAGTAAGTTTAGCTACCTAAGTAGCTACCCCTAATATTACTCTTATTATTATAATTACTAATATTCCTCTTTAAAAGTTTTATATATTAGTACTAGCTTACCTCGAAGTATTAAGCGAATAGATAATTATTAATATAAGTAAAATAAAAGGCGGGGAGGGGAGCGGAGTAATAATAATAATAATAGCGGTAATAAATATAATAATTAGATTATAAGCGAAGGTAATAATTATAGCGAATATAAAAAAAGAAGCTAAGGCGGTAATAAAGGGCGTAGGGGCGGAGGCGTTAGCTTAAATAATAATAATTATAATAATAATAATAAAAATAATACTAATATTTATAATAATAATTATTATTATTATTATTATTATTATTATTTAAAAAAACTTTATTATAAGATTTTTATAAAAGTTTTAATTAAAAATATATTAAAAAATATAAAACTTTTATTTTTTTATATATAATATAATATATAATATTAATTAAATATAAAATAATATTAATTAAAAAGTAATAAGTTATATTAAGATTAACTAATTTAAATATATTTTAAATAATATTTTTAAGCTTTAATATACTCTTAACTTAAATTATTTAAAAAAGAAATAAAAGCTAAAGCTTAAAAAAAATTAAAAGCGAAAAATAAAGCTATAGCTTAAATATTAATTCTTATTATATTAATATTAAGAAGCGGATTAAAGTAAATAATAGTTAAAGAAAATAAAAAGGGGTAAGATAAAGTTAAAAAGGCGGGCGGAGTAGAAAAGGTAAGCGGAGCGGAGAAGGTAAGTAATATAAAGGAAGATAAGGAAGTAGCGGGGGAGATGAAGGTAAAAGGAGAGGTAAAAAAGAAGCTAGAGCCTAAGCTAAACTTTATTTAAATATTAAAGCTTTCTCTTACGAAATCCGCGTTAGTGATATTAAAGCGTATAATAAAAAGCGATAATAATAGCTTATAGGATAAGCTTATAAAAATTAAAAATATTATTAAGCGTAAAAAATAAGGTAAAAGGCAGGGCGGGAAAAGGGGTAAGTAAGCTAAATAAGCTAAGCGGGGCTAAGTAAAGTAGGGAGTAAAAGTAAAAATAAAATATAAAGTAAATAAATAATAATAATTATATAATAAAAAATATTAAAAACTATCCTTTACGCTTAAACTTTATATTTAAATATTTTAATATATTTAAGTATTATAAAATAATATAAAAAGGTTAAACTAGTAAAGGCGTTATAAGTAAATAAATTATAAGGCGAGAAAGCTTATAATAGCTTAATAGCTAAAAGCTTTATTAAAGTCTTTATAATTTTAAATTAAACTTATAAAAAATATAAATAAATATATTTTTTTATAAGTAATAAGTTTATAATATAAAGTAAGATAAGCCGCTATTTTATTTTCTTTATTATTATAAAGGTAATAAGGAGTTATAATTATAAGAATATTATAAATATAAAGAAACTTATTAAAGCTAATTTTACTATTATAAAGCTAAGTTAAAGTATTATTAAAAAATTTTAGAAAGCCTTAATAGATTTATAAAGTATAGCTAAGTTTTAGTTAAGGTAGTTTATTAATAAGGTATCTGAAAAACTAGCTATATTTCTAAAGCTTTCTTTTCTTAAAGTTTTAGCGAAATTATTATTTTTTATAAAAATAAGCTTTTAAAATCTTAAGGGATTAAAAGGAGATATTTAAAATCTATACCTAAATAATAAAGAAAAATTAAAGGGATTTAAGGAGAATATAAGTAAAGCGGGGCTAGCTTTTATACTATTAGTAAAGGTATATAAAAATTCTCTTAAAAGCGGAGTAGATATAAGCTATAAGTTTTTTAATATAAAAAAGTTAGTAGTTATAAGCGGCGCGGTAAGATAAGTAAATATTAATAAGCAGGATAAAAATTTTAAACTTAATATAATATAAAGGGGTAGCTTAGTATACCTTAGAGATAATATAAAGGTATTTAAATTAAGTTATAGCTAATTATTAAAAAATAAGGCTTTTAAGTTCCCTTTTTAATAAGGTTAAAGCGGAGTATATTATAGCGCTAAAAGTGATTATAAACTTAATAACTTTAATATAAATTTCCCTTATTTAAAAAAATAAGAAGCTTTAAGTAAATAATATAAGCTTAGTTAAAGCTAGCTATTAATAATTAAGCTTTTTTATAAAATAATAAAAGTAAAGTTTTTATTAAAGTTTACGGTAAATCTAAACCTTAAGTATATATACTTTTTATATTAATTAAATAATAATCTTATTAAAAACTAGCAAAGTTATATTAGTAAAGCGGGCTTTTATAAAATAAAGAAGCTTACTTTTAAATAGCTAGAAAGTTATCTTATATTTTACTACTTAATTACGGTAAATACTTTAAGCTTATTTAAGCTAGCGGTAAACTTAAGCGAAAATACGCTTAATATTAAAAATATTAATATTATTTATAAATCTAATAGCTAATATACTAATTACTTATTTTAAGCGCTTATAAAAAGATAAGATATATAAAATAAATAATATTAGAAAAAATAAAGAGCTTTAAAGGACTTTAGTAAAAATAAGGAAAAAGTTCGATAATTTACTATTAATTTTTAAATAGGAGGTATAGTTAAAAAAGTAAAAGCGGAGAAAAGCTATAATTTACCCGAGGAAGCTAAAAAAGTCTAGGATTTCTATTAGCTTAGAGTATAAAATATAATTAAAAGCGCTTATTATATTTAATATTAAAAAAGAAGCGGAGCCTTAAAAGCTTTAAGTAATAAAAATAAACTTTATTAAAAAAATTAAAGCGCTATTAGGAAATTAGTTAAGCTAGTTACTTATTTAACTTTATAATAAAACTTTTATAAACTTTATTATATAAGATATATTCTTTATAATTATAATTTTAAAGATTTTACTTATAATATTAAGAAAGGAGATAAGATAATAGCTACTTAAAATTTAATAAACTTTTAAGCTTTTATTTATTTTTTAAAAAACTATAATATTAAAAAACCGATATTAAATAAGGAAATATTTATAAATAATATATTTTTAAAAAAGCTTAGTTAAGACTATTATAAGAGGTTATTTATAACTTTTTAGAAAGCTAATAAAGATATTATTAAGCTTAGTAGATTTTTATAATATAATATTTAAAAAAGCGGAGTAAACTTTATTTTTAGTAACTTAAAAGGGGATATTTATTAGTAAGGAGAGGTTAGAGATAAAAAAGTATAATATATTCTCTAAAAAATAGGGAAAAAATTTATAAGCTAAAAGCTTTAACTTTTTAGAGAAAGATAATTAAAAAGTAAAGTTTATATCTTGTTAAAAAAAAAGGGGTATATATAAGCTTTAATAAAGCTTAGCTATAAAGTTTTACTTACTAAGTTATAAATTATATAATATTAAAATTACCGCTTATAAAAATAAGAAACTATTTTTTATTATCTTTTTTTACTTTTTTAATAAATAATTTTTATTATATTATAGTATTTTAATATATTTACTAGCTATTAGAGTTTAGCTATAATTACTAATATCGCTTAATATACTTTATATTTAAAATTATAAAAATAATTTCTAAAATTTATTATAAATATAAGTAAGGACTATATTATTAAGGTAATTTTAAAACTATTAAGTTAATTATAATATTTAATTACTTATATAACTATATTATTAATTTCTTAATATTTATTAAATATTTTACTTAAATAGCGGAAAATAAAAAGCGGTTTTTTACTATTACTTATAAAATATTAAAGTTAAAATATTTCTAGCGTAATATTAAGATAAAGTTTAAAAAGGGAGAGGTAATAAGAAATATAAATTAAAAATATAATTAAAGCTAAGAAAATTAAAATTTAAGCTAAAATATATAAGGAAATAATTAAGTATATTTTAAATTAAGTTAATAATATTAATCCTCTGCTTATATATTTTTTAAGTAATCTTATAAAAAGAAATAAGAAGTTTAATATAAAGTTAGTAAAAAGCGAAAAGAAGCTTTATAAAGTAAAGGGAGGTATATTTATAAAAATCTTAAAAAAGGTAATAAGCGTTAAAGTTATTAAGGATAATTAGTAAAGAGGAGGTAAAAGCGGAATATTAAGAGAGGGGAGGAGGTAATAAGTATAAGAGAGGTTTAATATATATATTAAATAATAAGGAGTAAATAATAAATATTTAAAGTTTATTATAAAAAAATACTTTAGTAAAGTTAGGCTTTATAATAAGGTTTTAATTATTAATTTTATATTATTTATATATATAGAAGAGAGCTTTACCCTTATTTTAAATAAGGTAATAAAAAGTAAATTTTAAAAGCGGAGGATAATTATATATATTAAGCTAGAATTCTTATATAATAATAATATTATAGCTTTCCTTATTAAATAAAGTAAGCTAAATAAAGTAATTAATTTTTTATATATTTTATAATAAGATTATAATTTTTATAAAAACTAAATATTAAAAATAATTATTTATAATTATTTTAATAGCGTAGGGTTTATTAATATAAACTCTACTTAAAATTATTATAAAGCTAGTTATAAGTCGCGGAGTTTATTATATAGCTTATAGCTTTTATAAGTATTACTAAGTTAAAAGCTTTTTAAGGAGACTTAAGTAAGGAGTATATTATAAGATAAGCGCTAAGGCGTATTTCTAAGGGATTTATAATATATTTACTTTTTTAAAAAAAATTATAAAAAAGCTTTTATTATTTTTATAAAGTAATTATTAAGTAAAAGCTAAAGGTTAAGTAAATTATAATAATAAGAAAAAGTAAAGTTTATTAAGGAAGCTAAACTTAATATAGCTTTATTATTTTTAAAACTTAAGTAGTTTTTTAACTATATAAAGTATATACCTTTATATAAAATATAATAGCGGGGTTTTTCTCTTTTTTATATAAAGTAGTTTTCTTCTCCGCTATTATATAAAGTAATAATATAATATTTATATTAAAAGGGGTTTTAGTAATATTTAATAATATAGCTAATTAACTTTTATATATTTTACGGACTTCGCGCTTTTAGCGACGCGGATATAGACTTCTTATTCTTATATTATAAGTAAACTCCGCTCCCTTTATTACTTTATAGCGATAGCTAGCCGCGCTTAAAGCGACTTTAGGGGGAAGGTAATATTATATAAATTAATCGTAACCGCGAAAATTTTTTACTTAGAATATAGCTTTACTCTAAATTATAATAATCTTAGACTTAAAAGTTTACTATATTTATTACCTTATTAAAAGCTAAGGTAAATATTAATAAGATTATTTTAAAAAATATTTTTATTTTTATATAAGTAATTATCGAATAAGTAATAAAGTTTAAAAAGGTTTAAGAAAGTACCCCTTTTATTTTAACTTTATTAGTTAGTAATATCTTTTTAGCTATTATAACCGTAATTTCCTCTTTTTTTTATAGCTTTAAAAGGAGTAAAATTTCTCTAATATAAGTTATAATTATAGTTAGAGCGCTAAAGAAGATTATTAAAAAATAAGTTCCTAGGTAATATAAGCGATAGCTTATAATTTATTTTAACTTTATAATTACTCCGCTCTAAGTTTAAAACTTTAAGGTAATTATAATAAATATTAACCGCGAACTCTATAAGTAAAGCTAAGCTTTTATAATAAAGAAATTACTTAATAACGATATTATAATAATATTTTAAGATACTATTTATAAGCTCCGGTCTAATTTAAAATAGCTTTATATTATTTTTAAAGAAAAAGCACGCTTAATTAGTAGAGGTTATATTTTTATTATAAAAAAGGTATTAGCGTAGGCCTTATAATAAGGTAATAAGGAAGCCTTTTAAAAGGAGATTAAGTTATTAAATAAAGTTTTAATAATATAATTATACGTAAAAAGATATTATTTTAAAACTTAATAGAGTTTCTTAATAGTTATTATAAATAATATAGTAAATATAAACTAAATTTATAATAAAAGTATAATAATATAAGCGGAGATCTTTAACGCTAAATTTTATATATTAAAAGTTTAACCTTAATAATATTTTAAATATTACTAACTTAAATATATCGCGAGATATTATATAATAAGGCTATAATATAATAAATATTTTACCGCTTTATATATAAAAAGCGAGTCTACTTATTTTATAGCTTATAAGAAAAGATTATATTATTATTTTTTATTAAGAGTTTTACTTTAAGTAAAGTTAACTTTATATTAAAATAAGAGTAATATAGGGTTAAGCGAAGAACGCGTATATTACCTAACTTTAAAAGTTTATAAACTAGAGCTTTATATATATTACCTCTCTTTTCTTTTTAGCGCTAACTAAAAACTAATAATAGCTAAGATAAAAACGCTAAAAAGTAAATATAGTAATACTTTTTTTTTAACTTTAACTCTATATTTATTTATAGCTCCGCTATAATAATTTAGCTATTTTTTAAGATTAGCTATTATAAAGTTTATTATAAGATAGTAAAATTTTTATATATATTTAAGCTATACTAATAAGGCCTTAATCGATCGGATTATTAAAGCTATTTTAATTAAATATAGGGATTTAATTTATAGTAATAATAATAGCTAGGAGGATAAGTAAGCTATATAAACTTTATATTAAACTTAGTTTACGCGTATTTTTATTACCGCGGAGTCTATTTTAGGGGAAATATTAGCTTCTAAATTATTAGTTAATACCTAATTTATTAAATATATAAAGTGCCGGGTATAGGCAGGGTCTAACTTAAAGTTAAGGTAACGCTTAAGGGGAGGGTTTTACTTTAGGTTCTCCGGTTTTTCCCCCTTTTAGAATATATATAAGATAGTTTTAAGTTATATAAAGTATATTAGCGTATAAATTATTATTATTAATAATATAGCTAAATTAAAAATATTTATAATATTACTTAAAATATATAAAGTTTTTATAAAGTTTATAATAAATTATTTTTATATTTATAATTACTTTATTTAAGTAAAGCTTATTTATATCCTTTATACTACTTAAGCTTATAATAAAATAAGTTTATAAAGCGTTTTTATTAGCGGTATATTAAGGTTAAAGTATTTTTACTTAAACTATATTAACTTTATCTACCTTCTTAATAATACTAAGTAGCGTATTATAGTTATAGTTAGCTACTAAGGTTTAAATATTTTTAATAATAATAATATAAGTTTAGTATATATACTTAGCCTCTGCTTTAAAAGCTAAAGCTACTTACTTATTTCTTAAAATAAAGTCCTTATACTTTAAGTTAAATATAATAATAAAATTACCGCTAGGAAGTTATTAAGCTATTATTATTATAAAGTAGCTTATAGCTTTATTAATTTTCTAAATAACTTTTTAGGAAATAGGAGCCGGAACTCCGTTAATTACCGGGATATCTTTTACTAAGATAAGGGCCTCCCTTTTTATTCTTACTAGAACTAAGCATATAAGGGGCGCTATAAAAGGGGCAGAGTTTAAAGTAAAGTTTATAACTACGCTAGCTTAAGTTAAAGCTTTAAAAGTAAAGTTTAACTTTTTACTTATTATTTTATAAAAAGCGGCTTTAATTAACTTTTAAATAGTATAGGAGATAATAATAAGTAAGCTAAATAAGTCCTCGGAGGCTTATTAGCGCTATTAAAGCTTAGTAAACGCTATATTAAGGATACCTTATATAGGGCAAAAATCTTACGCGGAGATTACCTTAATAAGTTTTTTATATATAAACTTTAAAATAAGATTTATTAAGGTTTAAAAAATATTAATAAATAAGTTATTAAAGTTTATAATAATATTATATTAACTTTTACTTATATATAAATATTATTAAGATTAATTAAGCTTTTAGGTTTTGCTATTAAATATTATTAGTATTAATAGTAAACTAAGAGGTAGATTACTTTATAATTTTATATTAAAAGTTATTCCCTTAGCGGAGTTAAACTTTAAGAGGTAAAAAGTATTAAAATCTTATAATATTATAGCGTTAAGCACGAATAAGGACCTCGATTATCTAAAATTATAAAAAAAGTTAAATTATTTATTATTAATAGTTAAGTTTAAGTTAATAATATTACTTTTTATACCTTTACTTTATATAATATTAAAATAAACGCTTATCTTTTAAGTAGCTATTATTTTATAAAATAAGCTATAAAGCGCTTAAGCGCTAAGCTTATCCTTATTTATCTTATCCTTTTTATTAATTTTTAAAGCTATTAGGCTAGCTTAGTTTATAAGTACTTAATTATTACTTTAATAATTAATAGATAATATTTTCCTTAGGAAATTTACTAAGTAACTAATTATACTTAAGATCTTTTTATTAGCTTATTTTAAATAGCTAAAAAAGGTTATTACTTTACTATATAGCTTAGAAATTAGTTTAGCTAAATAATTTACCCGCCCTTATTAAGTACTCGCTTTTAATCTTATTATTAAAAAAGCCCCTTTTTACTAGAAATCCGGATTTATCTAAGCGGACGCTAAACGCCGAAACTACCTTTTTTATTAAGATAAGTATAAGTATTAAATCCTCTAGCGTTCGTAAAAGAAAAAAGACTTTATATAGCTTATAAAAGAAAAAAGCTAGCTTAAACTTTAACTTAAAATAATTAAAATATTAATAATATAAATTAAAATATTTTAAAAAAGTAACTTATCTGCTAAATATAATAAAACTTTTACTATATATAATAAGAAAAGATAACCTTATTAATTTTTATAACTTTTATAAAACTAAAAGATAATAATAACTTAATTATAATCGTAAAGCTAAGCTTAGCTAGCTATATATATATAAAATAAGAAATCTTATTTTCTTAAAGAGAAAAGCTTAAATATATTACTTATATATATAATATAATTCCTTTAACGTTTATATATCTTAAAAAGTTTTTTAATAAAAAGGAAGCTTATATTTTTCCTAGCCCCTAACTTTATTATAATATTATTTTAAAATTTAAAAAGCCTTTAAATCTAATAAGACCTCTTTTTTATAAGATATTTATAAAATATTCACTTTTAGAAAAAGAAACTATTAATTATTTACTTAAGATTAGGTTTATAAAGCTAAATATTAGTCCTTATATTACTTTTATTCTTTTCACGCTAAAGCTATATTAAATAACTTAGCGTTTTTATATTAATTACCGATAAATAAATAACTACTTAAAAGGTTAGATCTCGCTTACTTATTTTTTAAAAAATATAATATTTAGCTATTAAAAGGTAAAATAGTTTTTAAAAATTAATATTATTTAAGCGTTTTATTATCTTTATTTTAATTTTAACTTTAAATACCTTATAACTTTTTATATAAAGTTTAGTATATTTTATTAGCTTATTCTCTTATTTAGCCTTAAAGTAAAGCCTGCTTAGTTTTAAAATTTTATTAATATTTAATTTTATAATCTCCCTAACCGCTATATAAGTATATATATTAATAATATATTAATTTATTTAAATAGCGAAAAAAAGAAATATTAAAAGGAATATTAAATAATAATTTAATATTTATATTAAATAAACTTATAAAAAGATATCTAAAAATTAAAATTAAATATTATAAAGATTAATTATTTTAAAATAATATTATATATAAGCTAAGAAATAAATATAAACTTTTATAAAATATAAATAATTTAAGATTAAAAGTTTAAAAGTTTTTAGATTTATAAAGCTATTTATTTATTTATAAGATTTTATAACTTTATTCGGATTTTTTATTATTATATTAATATTATTACTAAGCTTCTAAATTTTTTTTAAAAAAAAGATATTATTATTTCTATTATATTATTACGCTAAGAGCTATAGAAGCTGCTAGAACCTCGACAATATATTAGGTAAGAAAAACCCTCCTATAAGAGGTAAAACCCCTTATAGCGCGGTAAGACCGCGGCCGGCTTAGGGCTAGGTAGGATACGTAACGCGTATAAAGGAAGTAGCTATTAGCTATAATAATATTATATAATATAAAGAAAGATAAGGAAAGAAGGATAAGATAAGGAAAGATAAGGAGAGTAGCAGTATATATTACTTATATAAGCTAATATATACCCCTCTAAGGCCTTAGTATATACCTTTTAACCCCTTAGTATATAGCTATATATCCCTTATATATATAGTATATACTTAAGTATATACTTTTTTATAAAGCCTTCTTATTTAGAAAGCTTTTTTAATCGGGAAGTTATTTTTATAAATTAGTAACTTAAAGCTTAAAGGTATATAAGAGAGAGGGGGTTACTTTTACTAGCGTAAATAAGCTATTATTAAATTAGTAATTTTAATAAAATTAATTATATAAGTAGTTTTTATAAGTATATATATTGTTTATAGCTAACTTATATTAGAAATAAAATACTTATTAAAAAAACTATTTTTATAATATATTTTACGCTAGTTATATTAGTATACTTATAAGCTTTAAAGATTTCTACTAAATATAGCGTAGTAAGTATTCGGCCCCGGTACGCGCTTAAACTTACTAATAGTAAAAGTAAACTAGCTTAGTATATCTTATATAAAATACGCGAATAATTATATTAAGTGTAAGCTAATTACTAATCTCGCTATAATAAAAGCTATTCGCGCTATAATTAAGGTAGCTTATAAGCTAGGCTTTAATTATAATTTTTAGTTAATAAGTTAAAATCGGAGTTATAATAAGTCTAAAGTAAATCTTATATTAATAAAAGTAATAGAAAAATACTATTTAGTATATTAAGGAGACTTACGCTATTATATATTATAATAGCTTTTACGCTAATTAAGTTATTTAAGCGGCTACTAGCTATATATTACTTTAGGGCCTATTACCTCTTACTCTTAGCGAAGATCTTATTATTAAAATAACTAAAAATTTAACTAATATTAACTAACTTATTATAGCTATTACGGTATAAACTTAAAAATAGCGTATTTTTTATATATAATTAATTAACTTTTATAACTAGGCGATAAATAAATTACGCTATATCCGCCGCGCGGCTAAGAATAAGGTAGCTTTATAAGGGATTCCTTCGCCCTATAACCGCCCTCCTATTTTTATTACTCTTTTACTTATAACTAAAACTTTTTCCGCTTTAATATTTATTAAGTTTAAGTTAAAGTTAGAAGCTAATAAGTTTATTATACTTAATATTACTTCCGCTCCCGCTATAAAGAAAGCTCCCGCTATTTTTAAAAGCGCTATAAGCGCTTATAATATTACTAAGCTACCTCCTTATAAGGAGATTTCTAATCTTATTTAAAATAATCCTATTAATAAGTATTCTAATAATAAAAACTTTATAATATTAGCTAATAATTATATTATATCTAGTAAGGAATAGTAAAAGCTAATAACTTTTATTTTAAGTTATAAATATAAGCGAGGATATAAATATAGCCGCGGCCGCGGCTATAATTATAATAATTGCGGATATTCTTATATTTTATATAGTTAAATTAATTCTTTATATATAGTTAAGGTAATTAAGACTTAGAGCTAAGTAAGTAGTTAGTAGAGTAAAAAATATAAGTATATTATTATATAGTAATTATTACGCGTCTACGCTAAAGTTAATATCCCTATTCTCCCTCTCTTTATAAAGTAATAATATAAGGTTAAATTAGTAAAGCCTCCTTAGTAAAAGAAACTAATATATAAGTTATACTATAAATTATAAATTATTAAGCGCCTTAATAAGGTATTACTAATCTTATATTAGACGCTAGTTAATATTAAAAAGAGGCCTATCTTTATAAATAAAAATATAGTTAATAAAAATATAAGGGATTATTTTATCGCCGCTATTATAAGAGTATAGCTTTAATATTACCCTAGGTACTTTATAAGCTTAAAGAAATAAATTAAGTTTAATATATTTAGTTTTAAGCTATATAAGTATTATACTAATAAACTTAAGAAGTCTCTTATATATATAAAAAGCGGAGCTAGCTTTAAGTTATAATAGCTTATTTATAAAATAGCTATATAATTACCTATATTTCTTTAACCTTCCCTTCCTAAAATATTAGCAAAAAAGCTACTTATTATAAAGTTAAGTATTAAAATTATATCGCTTATATTATACCGCTAGCTTAGGGCTAATTTATATTATATAGAATTTCTCTAAGTTTTATAATACTTAATATCTCCTTTAGCGAGGGCGTCCTTTATATTTATAATATATTTACTTAGCTATTTTCTTTACTACGGTATAGATAAGGTTTACTATTTTAATATATTATAAGCGGTAATAAGTATAGATTATATAATAAGTAAGATAAAAATAAAAGGTAAGATAAAAGCCTTAGCTTTAATATAATAAATAGGGGTAGCCTTATAAGCCCCGGTAATAACCTAGAGGCACTTAAACTATTTTATAGCTAGGGCCTTTATAATAAAGCTATATAATATCCCTCTTAGCTATATAAGTAAAGCGAACTAAGTTATACTAAATATAATAGCTAATTTAATAACTTTAATATAAACTTCCCTTACCCTTAATAAGGTATAGCCTTATATTAACGCTATAATCCTAGTAAAGGCTAGATATTAGCGCTTAAGCTTAATAGTAAGTTTTAAAAGGTAAGATTTCTAATATAGCTTATAATATAACTAAACCCTTAGGAGTCGCGCCTCTTATATTAGTTATACTATTATAGTTTTAAGCTATAGCTTAATTATATCCGCTATTCTTATTTTTATAAAATATTTTAACTTACTTTTAGCTAGCTAAAAAGTTATTTTATATTCTAAAGCTTATTATTTATAAATTTACTATATACGCTTAAGTTAAAGTAATACCTAAGCCTTATTATATTTAATATTAAATATATTAGTATTATTTATAAACCTTATTATAAGGAGACTTAATATTAAGTTTAAGCGTTAATATAATAAGGATATATATAAGAGGAAGAGGACTAGTAATATTAAGGACTTTTAGGAGACTTTTTACTAAATCGAAAAGGTATCGCTAAGTTTATAATTAAACTTAAGTTTTAAGATATAGTTTATAAAATATAATCGGATAAACGCTATAACTTATTTAGGGAAGCTTAAGTAATTTATAATAATAATTAACTTATTATAAAAGATATAGTTAAAAGCTTTAGTAAAGTTTAATAAAAAAAGTAAGGCGGTGCTATTTTAATTTTAGATTATTCTAATTTTTTTTATAAATATAAAAATTACTATATTAATAAAATATTATAATTTATTACTTATTTAGCTATTATAGAGAATCTAGGCCTCCTTTACTACTAATATAATTTTTCTAGCTATAATTATTTCTAAGATTTTCCTTATTATATTAAGGAGTAAAATTAGCTTATACTTATTAGAAGTATAATATATAGCTAGTAATTTGCTTATTTTTTAAATAACTATAATATTAGATATTTTAAATCGTAATAGGAAATAATTATTATTAATATAGCTTTAGAAAATCTTTTAGAAAACTTAGATAAGGGGGAGTTTATATCTTTTTAAAAACCTAACCGGAATCTTATTAAGGCTAGCTAATTTCTAAAAAGCAATTAAGAAAAGGGTAAAGTAAATATCTTCGATAATAATAATATACTTAATATAGAAAAAAAGGAAAGGATTATTTAAAGTAAATAAAGGGGCTAAATTAATAAGAGCTAGGAAGAATTATTAGCTAAGTAAAGTTACCTTATTAAAAAAGGTAATTAGTAATATTAACTTTAGGTATTTCTAAAATATAAAGATATATACTAGCTTAGGCGCGGCCTAGCTTTATAGCTAAGCTTAATATTTTATAATTTAAAAAGTTAATAATTTCGCGGAGATATTATTAAGGAAATTACGCTAAGCGCTATAGCGTACCGCGCTAATTAATAACTTCTATATTTTTATCGCTTCTTAATAATTTTACTAATAAGAGTTAGTAAAATTAATATATTAGTAATACTAGGCTTTCTTCGTAACCGCTATAATAATAGTTATTACTTAGTTTTATTAGTTTTACGCTATAAAGTAAGTTTAAATATATACTAATATTATTATTTTTATTATTATTTTTAATTAATTATAAAATAAAGTAATTATATTTTTAAGCTTTTTAGGTATTATAATAAAATATAGGTTTAGTTTAAGTTAGTTTTATACCTTAGCTATAAAAATATCCGAGTAGAAAAAGCGCTATATCTTAGTTAAAGTTATATTAAGGTAAAGATTAGTATCGATAAGGATAATTTATAAGATATAATCGGAGCTAATAAGGTTAAAACTATTCCCTAAGTATATTATTTAATAATCGGGTATAGCTTAAGCTAAGTTAATAGTTTTAGTTTATTTATTATATATTTCCTAGGTAACCTCGCTTAGGGGCGTAAGGAGGCTAAGTTAGAGGCTAATTATTAGCTTAAGAAAATTAAATACTTTAGGGGAGGATAATTTATAATAATCCTAAAAAGAGTAATAAAAGTTAAAATCGCTATATAGGAGAGTAGCTATTAAGCTAAAGTTAAGGTAAATAATATCTTTTTAGAGGAGGGGACTTAACTTAATTACTAATAAGGGTAAGTAAATAAATATAATTTATAATAAGAGCGAGGTATAGAAAAGAATAAATACTATATTAAGAGTAGTAAAAGGGGTTAAAAAGGAAAAGTTTAATTATTTATAAATATAAAAAATTACTTAGCTATTAGAATTTATAAGTTTATATAATAGGATATTTAAGAATAATAAGTAACTAAATTAGTTATATTATAATTCTTATATATAAATAAGATTATAGCTAACTAAGCTATAAAGCGCTATATATATAAAATAGTTACGCTTTTATATATTTTAAAAAAGGGTTTTAATTTTTATTAAAAGCGGATAGGGTAAAAGTTTATAATTATATTAAGGTAAATAAGGGGGCTTTTTATCCCTTATTAGCTCCTTATCCTCTTTAAGTACTAGGAGTAATATTAGTCTTACCGCGGCCCCTTTTCGGTGCCGGATTAAGGTTCTTATTTATATTAAATTAAATTATAGCTTATAATTATAATAAGGGCGGGAGAGATCGCTTCTAAGATTATTTATTAATAAAGCTATTATTAGATTAAGATTAAGTTAGCTATAAGTAATTTTAAAACTTATATAATCGATAAGTATAGTTACTATATACTTAGTTTTAATACGCTTTTAAAGTAGGATAGTCCTAGGATTATAAGGCGTAATATCCTTTATAAAGAATATAGCTTTTAGTTTTATTTTTAGCTAAGGCTAGGTATATGCCCTCCCTTTCTAAGTACGCTATAGCCGCGTAAAGGCTATAATATAGTTATTTATAGTAATATTTCGCTATATATTTAAATTAGTAATATTAATAGCATTATTAAAGCTATATTATATTATTATAAACCTTAACTTAGGAGATTTCTATATTTATTATAAGTTTATTTTATATAAGTTTATTAATATTTATTATATTAATAATTTTTAGTATTAAGTATATATATATAGCTCCCTTATTATAAAGCTAGAGAGCTTAGACTTAGGTAATTTTAACCTTATTAACTTTCTTAATTTATTATATAAGTATATCTTAGTTACTATAAGCGGCCTCCGTGCGTACTTTTTTCGCTATAATAAAGTAAGTCTTTTAATTATAAACCGCTCCCTCTCCGAAAATAATAGGGATTTATTTAACTAAAGCTACTCGCCTCTTATATTTAGGATAAAATATAATTATAATATCCTTACTAAGGAGCCGTTATATTACTAATATAGTTT
The DNA here is from genome assembly GCA_003339415.1 of Ophiocordyceps camponoti-saundersi (nom. inval.). Taxonomy (NCBI): domain Eukaryota; kingdom Fungi; phylum Ascomycota; class Sordariomycetes; order Hypocreales; family Ophiocordycipitaceae; genus Ophiocordyceps; species Ophiocordyceps camponoti-saundersi. The sequence goes on along the minus strand of PDHQ01000232.1, from coordinate 10,656 downwards.
TATATTTTAAAGCTATATTTATAGCTTATATAATCTCTTATAAGGTTAGTTATAAGGTATTTATATTAATTATAGTATTTTTTATAAATATAGTAATTTCTCTATTAAAGTAGCTTAGGATAAGTTTAACTATTATATATTTTTAATAGCTATAAACGCTTATATTAGGCGAGTCTAATTAGTATTAAAACCGGCTATTAATAAGAAAGCTTTCTATATAGCTTTAGTAACTATTTTCTTAATTAACTTAGTAATTTTAGGTAAAAGTTAGGTTTTAGTTTAATCTAAGGTAGCTATATATTTTTTATAAAATTTAGCCTTAAAAGCTATTATAATATTTTACGTTTTAGAAGACGCTATAGCTAATATTACTATAATAAGCTTATTATATATATTTTTTATATTATAGTTACTAAGGTACTATGCTTAGTTTATTACTTTATTTATCTTAATATTATTATTATATTGCCTTTAGCTAAACTAGGGATATTATAAGGACTAACTTAGTCCCCGCGACCCCTTATTTATAACTATAAGAGTATCGCCCGTTCCTTAGGCCCCGGCCTTAGCCGCTGCGGGCGCTATTATTATCTCTTTAGTAATAAATATATTATAGCGAGCGGAATATTAAATAATAGGTCCTATCCTATTATTATAAAAGGTTCTTAGCTTTATATATAAAAGAAAGATATTACTTTTAAGCTTAGATTAAAATAAAAGGAAGCTTTTAATAAGATAAAGGAATTAGCTATATAAGCTTTAATATTTATTTTTTTCCGCTTAAAACTCTTAATATATTTTAAAATTAACGCTTTTTAGAATATTATTACTAATATATTTTAGTAATAATAGAAAAACTAAATATAAAAGCTAATAAGCTTTTTTTAAAAAATAATAAACTTACTTAAATATACTTACCTAATTTAATACCGTAAATTCTTTATTATTATATAAAGCTTAAAATATTTCTACTTAAAATTACTTAGTTAAAAATTTAATATAATTATAGATTATAAGGCTTTAGTTTATTTTATAATAAAAAGATTATTTTTTATTTATTAAGTTTAATAATTTAACTTTTTTACTTACTTTAATACTTATTTTTTATATTAACTTAGCTAGCTAAATATAGCCCCTAATATTTTTTTATATAAGATACCTAAGCTCCTAACTATAAAAGCCTATAAAAAGGAAAAAAACGCTTATAATAATTTTTCTAAAAAGCTTTAAATTTAAAGCTTAAACTTTAACTTTTATAATTACCTTAATCTACCTTAAAGAAAACTCTATATTATTAAAAGCGGAGTTAATATAACTAATTTAGGAAAAGAATATAAGCTAAAATTTTAATTTTTATAATAACCTTCTTATTATCCTTAAGTAAGATAATTAAAAGCGATTTTTCCTTTATATTACTTTAATTTAAAATATATATAAGCTAGCTATTTTTGCTTATAATAAATAAAATAAAATAATTTAAATATTTTAATAAAGCTATTATTAGCCTCAAATAAAATAAAATATTTATTAGTATATTTATAATTATTATAAGAATTAAAAGAATAAAATATTATAAAATAAAACTTTAAATTTACTATACTTTTTACTTATTTTAATTTCTATATAAAAATATATTACTTATAATAAAAAAATAATATTTATTTATTTATTTATATACTAAGAGCTTTTATAATATCTAAAGCCTTTATAATATAATAAGTAGGAAAAATCCCCTAAAATAAAATAAAACCCCCTAACTATAAAAGAAAAGCTTACTATACGCTTATATAAAAGTATAATAATAGCTAATAATAATATAATATAATAAGCTTATTACCTAGGGCCCAGGGGTAGTCTTAAATAATATAAGAAAAGTAAAATAAGAAAAGGAGTATAGAGAAAAGGAAAGTTTATAAGGCGCGGAGCGGAAAAAGCGGGGCGGTATAATATAGCGTAGGGCGGTATAAGGCGGTATAAGGCGGTACGGGGCGGTACGGGGCGGTATAAAGCGAGGCGGTATAGCGCAGGGCGGAGGAAGGAAAGTCTAAGAGAGGGTAAGGTAAAATAGTAAGGTAGCCGCTTTATTATCTATTAGTAATTAGAAAAAAGGGGGCTATATCTTTTTCTTTTTTACCTCTTTTTCCCTTTTCTTTTTTTCTTTTTTTTATTATTTTTAGAAAAAAGTATATTTCTAACCTTTTTCTTTTAACTTTTCCTTTTAATTTTTATAATAAAAGAAAGGTAATAAAAATTATATAGCTATATTAATAAAATAATAGCGATAAATATATTTTAAGTTATTTATAATAAGCTTTATAACCTCCCTTATATTATATATATAGCTTAGCTAGTTAATAATAAAATCTTATATTAAAAGTAATAAAATAAATAATATTATATAATATTAGCTATATATAAAGCTAATAAAAAATATAAGCTTATAATTAGCTAATTATTTTAATTATATTAAAGCTTAGTATAAATATTAGGAAGTAAATAAAGTTAAAAGTTAAGGGTAAAGTTAAAATTAAAGCTTAAAATATTAACTAAATTATAAATATATTTAAAAAAGTTATATACCGCTATAATAAAAATATTATAATATATTAATAGAAAAAGAAAGCTAAGTAGCTTATTAGTAAATATAAAATAATATAAAATAAAGTAAAGTTTTAAATATAGCTAATAATAAATAATAGGAAAAAATCTAAGTTACTTTATATAATATATAAAAATAAAATAAAATATTAAAGCTTTAATTTAATTAAATAATAATAATACTTTAAGTAAACGCTTTAGTAAGGTTAGCTATCTTAATAGCTACCCTTAATATTACTCTTATTATTATAATTATTAAAGCTTTTTTTAAAAAGTTTTATATATTAATATTAATTTATTTTAAAATATTTAATAAATAAATAATTATTAGTATAAATAAAGCGGAAGGCGATAAAGGGGGCGGAGCGATAATAATAATAATAGTAATAATAGATATAATAATTAAACTATAAGCGAAAGTAATAATAATAGCAGGTATAGAAGAGGAAGTAAAGGTAATAGCGGGGGGCGTAAGGGCGGAGGCGCTAGTTTAGATAATAATAGTTATAATAATAATAGTAAAGTTTATAATAAAAGTAAAAAAAGCGATAATAATAATAGCGGAGATATTTATAATAATTATTATTATTATTATTATTATTAGCTTAAAAAACCTTATTATATTATTCTTATAAAAGTTTTAATTAAAAATATACTTAAAAATATAAAATTTTTAATTTATTATATATAATATAATATATAATCTTAACTAAATATAAAATAATATTAATTAAAAAATAATAAATTATATTTAAGTTAACTAATTAAAATATATTTTAAAAAATATTATTAAAATTTAATATATTTTTAACTTAAATATAGTAAAGCTAAAGCTAAAGCTAAAAATAAAGCTAAAAGCGGAAAATAAAGTAATAGCTTAAATATTAATTTTTATTATATTAATATTAAGGAGTAAATTAAAGTAAATAATAATTAAAGAAAATAAAAAGGGGGTAAATAAAGTTAAGGGGGTAGGCGGAGCGGAGGAGGTAAATAATATAATAAAAAGTAAGGAGGAGTAGGAAATAAGGGAGATAAAAGCTAAGAAGGCGGTAAAGGAGAAATTAAAGCCTAAGCTAGACTTTATTTAAGTATTAAAATTATCTTTTATAAAATTTATATTAGTAATATCTAAGTATATAGCGGAGAGTAATAATAATAGCTAAGAAAATAAGCTTATAGAAATTAAAGGTATTATTAAGCGTAAAGGATAAAATAAAAAGTAAAGCGGGAAAAAAGGTAAGAAAGCTAAGTAAGCTAAATAAAGCTAAGCGAAGTAAGGAGCGGAGTTAGGAGCGGGGTATAAAATAAATAGATAATAATAATTATATAATAAAAATATTAAAAACTATCTTTTACGCTTAAATTTTATATTTAAATATTTAAATATATTTAAATATTATAAAAAAATAAAAAAAGGTTAGATTAGCGGAGGTATTATAAGCGGATAAATTATAAAGTAAAAAAGCTTATAATAGCTTTATAGCTAAAAGCTTTATTAAAATCCTTATAATTTTAAATTAAACTTATAAGAAATATTAATAAAAGCGTTTTTTTATAAGTAATTAGTTTATAATATAAGGTAAAGTAAGCTATTATTTTATCTTTCTTATTATTATAAAAATAATAATAAGTTATAATTATAAGAATATTATAAATATAAAGAAACTTATTAAAGCTAATTTTACTATTATAAAATTAAATTAAAATATTACTTAGGAATTTTAAAAAGCTTTAATAAATTTAGAAAGCGTTATTAGGTTTTAGTTAAGGCGATTTATTAGTAACGTATTTAAAAAACTAGCTATATTTTTAAAGCTTTTCTTTTTTAAAGTTTTAGCGAAGGTACTATTTTTTATAAAAATAAGCTTTTAAAGTCTTAAAAAACTAAGAGGCGATATTTAGAATCTATACCTTAGTAATAAAAAAGATAGAAAAAATTTAAAAAGAATATAAGTAAGGCGAGGCTAACCTTTACAATATTAGTAAAGATATATAATAATTCTTTTAAAAGTAAAGTAAATATAAGCTATAAGCTTTTTATTATAAAGGAGTTAATAGTTATAAGTAGCGGAATAAGATAAGTAAATATTAATAAAAGGGATAAAAGTTTTAAACTTAATATAATAAAAAAAGGTTACTTAATATACTTAAAAGATAATATAAAGGTATTTAAACTAAATTATAGCTAGCTATTAAAAGATAAGGCCTTTAAGTTTCCCGCTTAGCGAGGTTAAAGCGGAGTAAATTATAGCGCTAAAAGTAATTATAAACTTAATAATTTTAATATAAATTTCCCTTACTTAAAGAAATAAGAAGCTTTAAGTAAATAAAGTAAGCTTAGTTAAAGCTAGCTATTAATAAATAAGCTTTTTTATAAGGCGGCAGAGGTATAACTTTAATTAAAGTTTATAATAAATCTAAACCTTAAGTATATATACTTTTTATATAAGTTAAATAATATTTTTATTAAGGATTAGTAAAGTTATATTAATAAAGCGGGCTTTTATAAAATAAAAAAGCTTATTTTTAAATAGCTAAAAAGTTATTTTATACTAAACTATTTAATTATAGTAAATACTTTAAGCTTATTTAACCTAATAGCGAACTTAAGTAAAAATACGCTTAATATTAAAAATATTAATATTATTTATAAATTTAATAATAAGTATATTAGTTACTTATTTTAAGCGCTTATAAAAAGATAAGATATATAAAATACATAATATTAGAAAAAGTAAGGAGCTTTAAAAAACTCCGGTAAAAATAAAAAAAAGGTTTAATAGTTTACTATTAACTTTTAAGTAGGAGGTATAATTAAAAAAGTAAAAGTAAAGAAAAGCTATAATTTATCTAAAAAAGCTAAAAAAGTTAAAGATTTCTATTAGCTTAAAATATAAAATATAGTTAAAAGCGCTTATTATATTTAATATTAAAAAGAAGGTAAAGCTTTAAAAGCTTTAAGTAATATAAATAAACTTTATTAAGAGAAGTAAAGCGCTATTAATAAATTAGTTAAGCTAGTTACTTATTTAACTTTATAATAAGATTCCTATAAACTTCGCTATATAGGATATTTTCTTTATTATTATAATCTTAAAAATCTTATTTATAATATTAAAAAAGAAGATAAGATAATAGCTACTTAAAGTTTAATAAACTTCTAAGCTTTTTCTCGCTTTTTAGAGAATTATAATATTAAAAGTTTAATATTAAGTAAAGAAATATCTATAAGTAAAATATTTTTAAAAAAACTTAGTTAAGATTATTATAAAAAGTTATTTATAACTTTTTAAAAAGCTAATAAAGATATTATTAAGCTTAGCGGATTTTTATAATATAATATTAAAAATAATAAATTAAATTTTATTTTTAGTAACTTAAGAGGGAATATTTATTAAGGGGAAAAAATTAAAAATAAGAAAGTATAAGGTATTTTCTAAAAAAAAAGAAAAAAACTTAAAAGCTAAAAGCTTTAACTTTTTAAAGAAAGATAATTAAAAAGTAAAGTTTATATCTTATTAAAAAAAGGAGTATATATAAGCTTTAAAAAAGCCTAGCTATAAAATTTTACTTACTAAGCTATAAACTATATAATATTAAAATTATTACTTATAAAAGTAAGAAATTACCTTTAATTATCTCTTTTTACTTTTAAAATAAATAATTTTTATTATATTATAGTATTTTAATATACTTATTAGTAATTAAAATCTAGCTATAATTATTAATACCGCTTAGTATATTTCGCGTTTAAAATTATAAAAATAACTTTTAAAATTTATAATAAATATAAGTAAAAATTATATTATTAAAGTAATTTTAAAATTATTAAATTAGCTATAGTATTTAATTACTTATATAATTATAATATTAATTTTTAATATTTATTATAAATTTTACTTAAATAATAGAAAATAAGAGGCGGTTTTTTATTTTTATTTATAAAATATTAAAATTAAAATATTTTTAATATAATATTAAAGTAAAGTTTAAAAAGGGAAAGATAATAAATAATATAAATTAAAAAATATAATTAAAGCTAAGGAAATTAAAATTTAAGCTAAAATATATAAAAAAATAATTAAGTATATTTTAAATTTAGTTAATAATATTAGCTTATTACTTATATACTTTTTAAGTAATCTTATAAGAAAAGGTAAAAAGTTTAAAATAGAGTTAGTAAAAAGTAAAAAGAAGCTTTATAAAATAAGGGGAGGTATATTCGTAAAAGTTTTAAGAGGGGTAATAAGCGTTAAAATCGCTAAGAATAATTAGTAGAGCGGAGGCGGAGGCGGAGTATAAGGAGAAAAGAGGAAAAATAAGTATAGGAAAAGTCTAATATATATTCTAAATAGCGAGGAGTGAATAATAAATACTTAAAGCTTATTATAAAAAGAAATTCTAGTAATATTAGGCCTTATAATAAGGTTTTAATTATTAATTTTATATTATTTATATATATAAAAGAAAGCTTTACCCTTATCTTAGATAAGGTAATAAGGAGTAAGTTTAGGAAATAAAAGGCGATTATATATATTAAGCTAAAATTCTTATATAATAATAATATTATAGCTCCCCTTATTAAATAAAATAAGCTAAATAAGGTAATTAATTTTTTATATATTTTATAATAAGTTATAATTTTTATAAGGATTAAGTATTAAAAATAGTTATTTATAATTATTTTAGTTATATAAAGTTTACTAATATAAATTTTACTTAAAATTATTATAAAGCTAGTTATAAGTTATAAAGTTTATTACGTAGCTTATAGCTTTTATAAGTATTATTAAGTTAAAAGCTTTTTAATAAGACTTAAGTAAGTAATATATTATAAGAGGATTATTAAAGCGTATCTTTAAAGAATTTATAATATACTTACTTTCTTAAAGAAATTATAATAAAGCTTTTACTATTTTTATAAAATTACCGCTAAGTAAGGGCTAAAAGTTAAGTAGCTTATAATAATTAAAAAAAGTAAAGGTTATTAAGAAAGCTAAACTTAATATAGCTTTATTATTTCTAAAACTCCGGGTAGTTTTTTAAATATATAAAATATATACCTTTATATAAAATATAATAGCGGGGTTTTTTTCCTTTTTATATAAAGTAGTTTTTTTCTCCGCTATTATATAAAGTAATTACGTAATATTTATATTAAAGGGGCTTTTAATAATATTTAATAATATACTTAAATTAGAAATATTTATAATATTACTTAAGGTATATAAAGTTTTTATAAAATTTATAATAAATTATCTTTATATTTATAATTACTTTATTTAAGTAAAGCTTATTTATATTCTTTACGCTATTAAGGCTTATAATAAAATAAGTTTGCGGGGCTTCTTTACTAATAATATATTAAAGTTAAAGCGCCTTTACTTAAATTATATTAACCTTATTTACCTTTTTAATAATACTAAATAGTATATTATAGTTATAGTTAGCTACTAAAGTCTAAATACCCTTAGCGATAATAATATAAGTTTAGTATATACGCTTAGCTTTTACTTTAAAAGCCTAAGCTATTTATTTATTTTTAAAAATAAAATCCTTATATTTTAAGTTAAATATAATAATAAGATTACTATTAGGAAATTAGTGCGCGGTAATTATTATAAAATAGCTTATAGCCTTATTAACTTTTTAAATAACTTTCTAAGAAGTAAGCGCTAGAATTTTATTAACTATTAAGATATCTTTTACCGATATAAGTACCTCCTTTTTTATTCTTATTAGAACTAGCTATATAAAAGGCGCTATAAGGAGGGCGAAGTTTAAGGCGGAGTTAATAATTACGCTAGCTTAAGTTAAAGCTCCGGGAGTAAAGTTTAACTTTTTTCCTATTATTTTATAAAAAGTAGCTTTAACTAATTTCTAAATAATATAAAAGATAATAATAAAAAAGCTAAATAAGTTTTTAGAAGCTTATTAGCGCTATTAAAGCTTAGTAAACGCTATATTAAGGATACCTTATATAAGGCGAAAATCTTATATAAAGATTACTTTAATAAGTTTTTTATATATAAACTTTAAAATAAGATTTATTAAAGTTTAAAAAATATTAATAAATAAGTTATTAGAGTTAGTAGCGGTATTATATTAACTTTTACTTATATATAAGTATTATTAAAATTAGTTAAGCTTCTAAGTCTTACTATTAAGTATTATTAGTATTAATAGCGGATTAGGAGGCGGACTACCTTATAACCCCGCGTTTAGGGTTATTCCCTTAGTAGAGTTAGACTTTAAAAGGCAGAAAGTATTAAATTCTTATAATAATATAGCGTTAAGTATAAACGGGGACCTTAATTATCTAAAGTTATAAAAAAGTTAAGAAAAATAATATTAAAAACCGCTTTAAATATTATTATATTTAAACTTTTATTTATAAGCTAAGTTAAATTATTACTATATTATTAAATAAGAAGAATAATATAGCTAAAGTATTTACTAAATATTATTTTTAATATTTTTAATATTTTATTAATATATTAAATATATAAATTATTAATAATACTAGCTTATTTATTTTAAGAATTTTTAATAAAATTAAGTATTTAATTAATATTAAATATTATTATAATAACACCTTATACTTTTAAATATAAGAAAATATAAAAGTAATTAACTAATATCTTAACTAAAAGCAGGGTTTAAAATTAGTTAGTCTTTAGTCAGTTAGGACTAACTAAAGAAAGTCCGGACTAAAATACGTACTTTTTAGTTAGTCTTTAGTTAGTCAGTCTGAGGACTTTAGTCAGTCCTTAAATATAAGGACTAACTGACTAAAGACTAAAAACTAAAAGGACTAAGCTTTTAGTTAGCTTACGTAAGCTAATTTAATCTAAAAAAAATACTAATAAATAGCGCAATAAAAAAAATATATAGAAATTAAGTTATTTTTTTAATTAGACTATTATTAAGCGAGGAAAAAATTCTTTAATCTTATATATTAAAAAGAGAAATAAAATCTAATAATAATAATAATAATAACTAATAACTTAATAGATAAGAGTAAAATAAATAATAAAGTTATAAAATAGCTTTATAAAAGCTTAATTATAAGTTAAATATACTTACTTATTAAAAATCTTTAGCTTTATAAAATTATTAATATATAAAGAGTTAATATTAATAAAAAATTATATTATTAGCTAGAAAAACTTATATAATAATAAGTAAAAAAAACTAGCTATAATAGAAGACTTATAAGCTTTAATCTTCTTCTTCTAAAGCTTTATTTTCCTTTTCTTTAATTTCCTAGAAATTATTAAGTATTAGGTTTTAATTTTTAAGCAGTATTAACTACTCTATAGTTTCCGGTTTAAGGTTATTCCTTAATAACGTAATTATATTACCGGATATAGAAAATATAGCCTCAATCGAGGCTAATATAGCCGGAATAGCTAAAAATTTTCGGGCTAAAATTATAAGAGTAGGGAAGCGAAAAGCGTTATTTTTCTAATATAAAAGCAGGTTACTCTATAAAATAATTAGTAAATAAATAATAAATAGAGAGAAAAAATTATAAAAAAATATTATAACTATACCTTAGAAGGTAAATAAGCTTCTAAAAGGTATTATATTAATTCTTCGTTAGTTTCTGCTTTTTTAGACTTTAAACTAAAGTTAAAGTCTTCCGAAGTAGATAATCTAGGACTTCCTAAGTCTATTTCTTCATTTTCTATAGTTTTATAGCTAAGAATAATTAGTAAAAATTATAAAAAAAAGTAATCTTACTTATAGATTAAATTCCTCTTAAAAAAGATATAAGATATCTTTTTTTATAGCTAAATAGTGATAAAGAAAGCCGTCTTCTTTAAAATAAATATCTTTATACCGTAAGTCTAAGATAATAGCGAATAAATAAGGCCGAAAAGCGTATAAGTCGTTTTTTTAAGTTATTTTAGAAAGTACTTTTCAAGTTTTTTTAAGCCCTCTATTATATAGGCTTTAAAAGTACTATAATAAGAAGACTAAAAAGTAATTAGTAAGTATTTTAAAAAATAAAAGAAAGAAAAATACCTAGCTTTTTTCGAAGCTAGAAAA
>PDHQ01000231.1:0-56212 GCA_003339415.1 Ophiocordyceps camponoti-saundersi (nom. inval.) | reverse complement strand
ATTATTATTATTATTATTATTATTATTATTATTATTATTATTATTATTATTATTATTATTATTATTATTATTATTATTATTATTATTATTATTATTATTATTATTATTATTATTATTATTATTATTATTATTAAAAGCTTGTAAAGCTTATAAAGCTTATATAAGTTTATTTAAGATATATAAGTTATTTAAACTAATTTAATTTCCTAATATTATATTAGTAAAAGAATTTATAAAACTTATAAGTTTTAAGAAGAGTTGCTTTTTATACATATAAGTAGGGATTATTTTCCTTTCTAAAAGAAGACCACGGACGTAAGGAATCTTTCACATATTTGTTTTCTCCCTTTTTAACCTCTCTACATATTTGTTAATAATATTTAGTTTGAGACCCTCGCTGAGCTGATATATTACACACCGGCTGGTGTCGGATTGCTAATTTTCGCCCCCGAACAAATGCTTAGCTCAGACGAGATAGCTTTGCCACGAAAATCGGGAACGGAATTGTCGATACTGCATATAGAAATATTTCTTGGGCGAGACAATGCGTGTGTTTCTGCCGCATGAAAAGTCCTAGGAAGGCTAAGCAGAGATTGGTCCCGCATTCTATAAGCTTGATAAGGCTCAGCTAGGGCTAAATCCCAGAATTTGTAATCAGTCTACCAGAACTCCCTGAATAGTTATGAAATTATTCTGGAAGTCACAACTTACAATCTATAGTAGTCGATTGCGGATGATACCGCCCGCCGACCGCTCTAGAGTCGGCTCCCGTATGTGTAACACCTACCCGAAAAGCATGCGTGAAAGGCGCGCCGCCACGGTCAGAGCCCGATTTTAAGGTTGATAGTTCTGCTTCCCGCTGGGCGTAGTTAGAAACGTTGCAACCGCCGGCGGTAGACCCTATAGGAAGCGTAGCGCGAAACCTCGATTCGACGGCATCGGATGCTGCTCGTTGAGAATGTCCTATTTCTACTTTTCGCTTTAGCTTATTATAGAGGTCTTGTGTCTGTAGCAGCTTGCGACTTTGCTGTCTGTATGCTTGTGCTAGTTCTTCGTTCTTTTGCCGAATGACGGCCTGCTCAGCAGCCGACGCTGAAATTATTAGTAAACGTGGAGGCGGTGAAAATAAAAAGGGTTGAACCGACTACTGAGCCTCTGCCGCAGACGCTCTATCTCCGAGTTCGCGTCGCTAGCAATTTGATCAATTCGTGCCCTTAAACGAGAATATCTGTCCACTAAGGTCTTGTATAAGAATTGTTGGTAGGAGATTTTTTGTGTTGTCTGGTAAGCCCAGAAGCTCAGTGCTCGGCCTGCGCACTCCATAATAGAGTTCGGACTCAGGCCGCTCAACGCGCCTTTTTTGTATGCCTCGGCGGGATTTATATCTATGATAATCGCCTCCTCAGGTTTTGAAAGTGGGCAAAGACATGCTGGACAATTTGCAGGCACCGGGTACTTGCGGGTCACTAGCTCGAGTTGATCGACGCAATCTAGACAGAATATATGACTTTAGATGCGGCATTAGTGATCTGAAGCTTTGAACGGTTTTTAACTTGAGATCAGAGCTAAGGTCACAGACCTACAACCCGTTATTAAGGCTCGATCTTTGAGATCTTTCCTGCATTTTAAATTGTTGCAAGAGAGAAATTGCTCCATGGTGCAAGAATAGGTAGTATATAAACAGGTTTAATAAAATAAGTTAGACTATTATGCGGAATAGTGAAACAAGGCATCAGGGAAGTCTTATAAGGTGGTGATAGCAGGCACGGGTCACTTGACCTAACTTAGTCACATAGGTGTGACTCTTATACTTTAGATATAGACAGATAGCTTAGGCTTTTCTAGTTTATATATAATTAACCTTACTTTACTACCTATATATAGGTTTCCTTTTATTATACTATTTTATAGCTATATAAGGCTATCTCTAATAGTTAGGTAACTTAGCTATTTATCTAATAACTAAGATAAGGGGCTTATAGCCCTTAGCGCCGACCGCCTTACTTTTTATAAACTAGATCTATATAACTAACTAACTTAGCCTTTTTAACTAATATTACTAAAAGCCTTATCTTTACCCCCTTTTCCTCCTAGACCTTCTCTCTAATTAAGACCTAACTTTCCTTACTTAGTTTTTCCCTTTCCTAACCTATAAGGGCCTAATAGTTCTAGCCTCCTACCTTTTAGCTTATAGATATAAATAGCTCTTACTTAGACTAAATACCTAACTTATCCCCTTCTTTTTTTTCTCCCCTTTTTTCTCTTTTCTTTTTTTTATATATACTAAAAATACTAAAACTATATATTAAAGTTATTATATCTAATATCTTTTTCTTATTTAAGCCCTATATTAGTTTTTATTAATCTTAATTTATTCCCTATATTATCTAAATCTATTATAGCTTTTTAACTTAGATAATAGCCCTTATTTTTTAATACCTATTTTTAGATAGCTAAAAATATTCTAAACCTAAACTAAAGCTTAAATATAGATAAGCCCTTATCCTTAAATAGCTATAGCTAAGTTATTAAAACCCTTACTAATAAGGATATAGGTAAGTTTAGGGGTAATAATAATATTTACTAATAGCTAAAAGCTATTAACTTAGTATTTACTAAGCTTAACGGAGCTATTAAATATTATAATAAGAAAATTAAAGTTATAAATATTAACCTAATAAGTAAAGCTATAAATTTTATAAATAGCGATATTATATTTTATAATATTTATAAGCGTATTAGAATAAGTAAAGCTATACCTAATAACCTTTATTTATTATAGATAATTTTAAAAGAAAAGTTTACTTTTAGTTATATTCTATAATAGCTACGAATACTAATATAATTTAGCTAAAGCTTAGGCGAGTCTCTCTAAGCTTATTATTATAAGACCTACTAAACGCTTCGATTAGTTAGTACTAAGGACTTTATTTAAGGTAGCCTCTTATTATTAGCTTTTAAGAGTATATTCTTAAGTATAATAATTTATAAGTTTATTTTTAATATTACTAATTAAAAGTTATATTATATTATTATATTATAATAAGCTATCGCCTTAACTAGCTTAGTAAAAGCTTAAAATATCGTTTAAGCTTTTATAGAGATCTAAGTAGCTAAATAAGCTAATTACTAAGTTTAAAAATAGGTAGCTATTATAGCTATAATAAGGGATCTTTTCTAGAAGAAGTTTAGGTATTTACTTAATATACTAATAAGATAGCGCTTAAGCTTTACCCTAAGATAGGATTTTTAAAATTAAATATAAAAATAATAAGCGGTACTTATAGCCTCTAACTTAGCTAAGATATTCTTTATTAAATATACTCCTTAGTAAGATACTTATAAAATAATACTATTTATAATACTTATTATAGCGAAACCTAATTATTAGAATAAACTTAATAAAGTTAGTTAAGGTTAAGGTTAAAGATAAGGTAACTCTAAGCTTCTTAAGATAATAGGATACTAAGCACCTAAGTAGGTAGGTTTTACTATAATAAGTTATAATATTAAGAATTTATTAAATATTTATATTAATAATACCCTCTCTTTTCCTTAGAATTAACCTATATATATTTAATATAGGGAAGCGAGCTATAAGGTATTAAATTATTTTACTTTATTCTATAAGAGTTTATAAGCTTAGGAGAAAGATATCCTTAAGAGGCTTATCTTTAGTAAGTCTACTAATACCCTAGGTATTAGGGGTCTAGCTATCCTACTATTAGCGCTAATATAGTAGATTCTAATATACTAAGTTAGTATTAGGTCTAATAATTACTTAGAATAATCCTTAACCTAAAAACTAATCTAATAGCTATATAATATATTAGGTAAGTTAATAGGTAATTTATCTAGCTAAATTTACTTAAATATAGTCTTATTAGAGTTAAGCTTAGACCGGGGAAATACTACTCCTACTACCTAAGTAACCCCTATTATTATAATAAATAAGTTAGATCTAAAGGAAAGCCTAGTAAATAAGTTAAACTAGATTATACTAATAAAGGATAATAAAGTTAAACTTAATAAGATTATCTAAAAGGTACTTATAATAATTATTATAGTAGTAGGCTTAGATAACCGTTATCTTATTAAGCGCCGATCCTTACGCTTAAATATTATCGAAGAGACTTTTAGACTAGCTTTAGATCTTAAAGCTATACTCCGTTATAAGAAACTAGCTAAGGTTATAAAGGACCTAAGTATAGGATTTTTTAATAAGCTATATATATTTCGATAAGCTCCGAGAGGATTAGTAGAGGTATAGGCTAAAGATAATATAAGTAATATTAATTAAGTTAAGCTAGTAAAATATTTTATTATACTAATTAACCTAGTTAACTTCTAGTAGGTAAGTTTAGAGGGCGCTAAGTAATTCCGATACCTATTATTACGTAAGTAATAAGCTTTAACTAAGATAAAGAAAGGAAAAGGTAAGGCTAAGGCTAAACCTAAAGCTAAGGTAATAATAGTAAATAGTAATACTATTAGATTTAACTAATTTATAGTAAATACTAAATTATAGTAAGAGAATTTTACTAAGTAATTTAGAGTCCTATATATTATTATATTTAATAAACTAAATAAGCGTATATCCCTTAAGCTATCCCCTATTACTATTTTAGCTAATTAAGGATTCTAAATAAATTTTCTTAACCTTAACTTTATTTATAGATATAATATTAAAACTAGGCCCCTAAGTAATATAAGGTTCTAAGGGTTACTTATAATAACTACTAATATAAGAAAGTAGCTAATTTAAAATTTTACTATTTTTTAAGTTTTTATATAAGGTATCGATAGGGAAATTTAGGCTATTATTAAGCTTAAAAATAAGTTTATAGCTTTAGATAACGTCCCTATTATCTTAGGACTCCTATAGTTTTTCGATATTAAAGCTATTATCGATATATAAAAAAGTATTATTAAGATCGGCAGGACTTCTAAAGGGGATAAACTAATTATATTAAAAGGCCTAATTATAGCTTTTACTAACTAGTAAAAGATTATACTCGCCCCTAATACGCTACCTTTATTAAAGAAATTTATCGGAATATTTTTAGATTTTTCCTTATTTTTAAGAAAAGATATAAACTTAAATATAGATAGCTTTAATACTAACTATATATCTAATATAGAATTTTTAAATTAGAATATTAATAATAACCTAAGTATATTACTAAACTATATTTATAGGAGGCTTATATTTTTATATTATCTTTTAAATATTTTTACTTTAACCTAATTACTTTTCTAGTTTATTATATACCTTAACTAACGAGGAGAGATAATATAAGTATTAAAGCTAAGTTTTAAGATTATTTTATACTAGCTTTATTTTACTTTAAATAGCTACTACTTAAGCTTCTTATAATCGAGGGAGTAATAGCTAGCTTAGAGGTTACCTTTAATATTAAGCGATATTAAAGGCTAGATAGATAATATTAGCCGGGTCCCTAAATAATAAAACCCCTAATATCCTTATTTCTAATATAGAGAAAAGTTTAGCGATAAGATATCGACTAAACTATTAATAGAGACTTAGTTATAAAATAATTTAACTTATATAATATTACGCTCGGACCCTTAATCTTAAAATACTTAAGGGAGGAGATTATATATATATTTTATATATATCGTAACCTTAAGGGTTAAGATATAAGGGATATATTACTAACGGACCTTTTCTTATATTACTTAAAGATTATACCTAAGATAAAACTATAGTACTATAGTTAAAAGAGAAGATAGAATATTTTATAGCGGTATTAGATAGAGAAGATTATTCGTAAAAATATTAACTTTAGGATTTATAAGTATATAGTAATAGCTAATAGTAAACTAAGCTAGTAATTAGCTAAACTTATTATTATTATTAAAGACGAATCTAATCCTTAAGCTAAGTAAAGGCTAATAATAAATTACTATAATATAAATAAAAACTTACTAAGTATTACGATTCCCCTATTATTAGAACTTTATAACCGACTTTTAAACCTTAAAATTAGTTTATTTAATATATTTAATTTAAAATATAGCTACTAAGCTATACTTATAGCCCCTAAGCTTCGTTATATTCTAGCGTTCTAAATCCTAAGTTTTTCTTAATTATAACTAATAAGACTTCTATAAGGAACTTAGTTAGCGGCTTATAGCTTTACTAAAATAATAAAGTTAGCTTTTAAGGCTATACCTAAACCTTTACCTAAGCTATCGCTACTAGTAATACCTTTAGAAAATAATTATATTATACCTTTAAATAACTATATTAACGATATTTTTACTAAGTATATAAGCTTTAAGGAGTAGTAGTAGTTTATTAAGAACTACTTCTTACCGCGATTACTATAAGCTCTCCTCCGGTTAAGTTTTAAGAAGGTCTTCCTAGGAATAACGAATATCTTTACTATCGGATAGGTATACTATATAGGAGGTTAGATTACGATAAAGCTTAGCCGGCTATAGAAAATTAAGAACTAGCTTATGCTAGTAAATTAGCGATAAGTTTAAGCTTTCTTAGGGGCTATAAGCTTATATTAAAGATAGATTACTAACTATACGGAGCTCTCTAAACCTCTAACTAAACTTATTAGGAATATACTCTTCGTTTAAGGCTTATATAAAGCCCTCTTTTTTATAATCTTAAAATCTATAGCTAAAGCTATAATAGTAATATATAGCCCTAAGCTTAATAAGCTAGTATAGGTTTATACTAATATATCGAAGTATAGTATAAGCTATATTATATTATAAGAAAAAGATAAAGTTAAAGTACCTATTCTTTATAATTCTTTCCTATTTATAAAAACCTAGCGGAATTACGGGACGTATAAGAGGGAACTTTATACTATTATCGAGTTTTACTAACGATATAAGCACTTTTTTTATACTATCTAGCTATTAGTAATCTTTACTAATTACCTACTTTTAACTTAGTTCCTAAAGGTAGAAGGATATAAGGGTATCTATACTAAGTAGGTAATAGAGCTAAGGCAGCTTAATATTATCCTCGAATATATTTCTAAAAATAGAAATATTATAGTAAACGGCCTATTACGGACTTTATTCCCGTCTAATAATTATAATATTCTAGATACTATAGATTTCGGCTACTTTAACTTAGGTAAGGGCCTATAAAGATAGAAGGATAGAAAAACTAGCTTTAAGAACTTACTTAAATATTTAAGAGGTGATAAGATTAAGATACTACTAGTAGATAAGTCTAGGTAAGCCCTACTTAAGCTATCTTAGCTATAATAAGATACCCTTAAGTTATTATAATAATAAATAAGATAGAAATTACCTAAGAAACTTATATTAATAATAGTTACTCTAAGATAGCCTAATACCTTTATATCTTTAGCTAGATTTGCTTAAAATACTTAGTATAAGGAACTAGTTAGATAGCTAACTAAGGGAAGATTAACTAATCCTCGGGATTAGATTAGATTAGTATAAGTAAAATAATAAGCCTTATCTTTTCGATAGTACCTTAAGCGGTATATCCTCTTATATCGCTACCTATCTAAAAATTAGCAGCGTTACTTTTTACTAGATAAGGTGCCTAAAGTACTAAGATAGGCTTATAATAAAGTAAGATACTTTAGCCTAAAGCTAATATATAGATAACTCTTTACTTATATCTTTTAGCTAGATATAGCTTAAAATATTATAGCTTATGTAAAAAGCTATACTAAGTATTTATTCTTTATACCTCGCGTGCCTAAGTTACTAGATTAGCCTATTATTATTAGCGCCCTATTCTAAGTTATTAGTATAGATTATATTAAGCTATTCCTTACTATTAGTAATAGCGCTAAGTTCGTGCTAGTTATTATCGACTACTTCTTAAGGTTTGCTTAGTTAATAGCGTGCTAGATAATAGGTATATTAGAAACCCTAATTTAACTACGAAGCTAAATAGACTTTATAGCCCTTACGCTTATAGCTATATACTTAGACCTTAGATCTACCTTCTTATTTAGAGAAATAGCCGCCTTCCTAAAAGCTCGACGCGTTACTTATATCTTAGCCCTATCTAAGTTTTACCGAAATATTAGCCTTATCGAAGTTATAAATTAGATCTTCTTATAAGTCCTAAATTAAGCTAAGCTTAAGGAATTATCTTAGTTAGACTACTTATCGAAAGTTATAAGATAGCTAAATTATAAGATAGTTTAAATACTTAGTTTCTCGCTATCTAAGATTTTATATAGTATATAGTAAAATAGGTTATTACCCCTTACCCTATCCTTAGAAATTTTTAAGGCTCTTAAAGCTAATAAGAAAGTAGAATAGCTTATAAGAGGTTAATATACTAATTTAGTTCTATATTATATTACTAAAGCCTCTAACCGAAGGGGCTTAGTAAAGGCTAAGTTTAAACTAGAAGCTAAAGGCCGCAGATATTACTAGGAAATAGTTAAGATAGCTAGATTTAAGCTAAGTAATCTTATATACGTAGCTAGGGAAGGTAAACTTACTAAGCTATAGCTAACTTAAGTTAGCCTTTTTAAGCTAAACTAATAGGTAGGAAAAATCTTATAAATAATTCGCTATATAAACGGTATTATAATTAAAGGTATAATAAACTTAACCTTTTATTAGAACTTATTAAAGCACTTCCTTATATAGCTTAAATACCTAAGAAGCGATAATTAGTAGATACTAGCTATATTAGCTAGCTTACGACGATTTTAAAGGGACTTACTTTTTCGCCTTACTAACCTAAACCTAAGTATTTTCTCTTTCGGTTATTTCTCTCTTCTCTTTTCTTTCTTATATACCCTCTTTCTCTTATATCTACTATATTTACTTTAACTTATCTTACCGTTAAGGTTTCCTCTTACTATAATATACTTAGATAGCTTTAACTTATAGTTATATACTTAGCAGATATAATTTCCTAGACGCCTATTAACGTACTACTATAAGTAACCGATATTATACTAGATCTTATAAATTAAGAGCTTTTTAATATACTAATATAGGACGATATAGAAATAGGTAATAACTTTACTTCTAATAAAAATCTTATACTCGTAGCTATCCCCCCTTATATAAACCTTAGCAGCCCTATCCCTTTTATTATAAGCCTTAGAAAGGGCGATATTACGATATATAAGAGGCCTTAAAACCTATACTAGCTATTTAAAAGCTTAAGATAAGTTACTAATAAGGCGATAAATAGAAAGATAGTTTATAAATACTTTAAGGTATAGCTTAACTTATAAATAATACTCGATTACTTAGATATACCTAATACTAAGGACCCCGTCTAGTTAAAAGTTAGACTTATAATTACTACCTTCTTCGTTAAAGCTAAGGTAGCTTTTAGGTAGGCTAAATATTACTTAGTTAAAAAGCACTTATTAGAATAAATATAACTTTTATATTTAGCTTTTACGAAGCTATCGCCGGCTATTATTATAGTAATAAGTAATACTTTATATAGTTAAGCTATAATAAGATAGTAGATCGTATAGCTTATAATAAGATCTATATAATAGCCTTAAAAGCTTACTTAGCTTAAGGTAAAAATAAAGGAAATATAAAAGATCGAGGATATTATAATAACTTAGTACCCTCTAATATTCCCTCTTATACCTATATACTTAGTTTAAATATTTAATATTATTATTAATTTCCTTAACGTAAATATTATTAACCCGCTAACTAATTTCCCTAAACTAGCGTCTAAGTTAGGATACCTTAGGCGATTAGAAATTATAGCTAAGAATATATTTTTAAGGGACCTTAAGTATCTCTATCGGTCTATTCTAAGGGTAATATATCGATAAACTTATTATTAGATTAACGAATAGAATAAGTTTATATCTTAATCTTTATATATTACGAAGGAAAGATTAATAATAGTCTAGCCCCTTAAGGGGAAGCTTTCTAGGAAAAGGCCTAAGAAATACTTAGCGCTAAAATAGCCGATAATAGCTTAAGGATAATTACCGTTACCGGGCCCTATTACCTAAATACTAGCCTTAGGTTTTACCTTAAAGGAAATATATATTATAACTTAAGTATTATACCTTAAGATTATAGCTTAGAATAAACTTAATCCGTAACCTATAATATAGATAACTCCCTAAGCTACTCCTTAGCTTATAACTTCTAATTTAGCAAACCTTACTATTACTAAGCCCCTTATTATAATAAGAAGTTAAGTAAAGAAAAGATATAGGAGACGGGCACTTATATTAGAAAGTGTCGATTTAGGTAACTATCTTATCGAGTCCTTACTTAAGAGTCTATCTAGCTAAGCACGATTAAACTTAAGGCGGACTATAACTTATATTTATAAATTATTAGCCTACGCCTAAGAGATACTTAATATAATTAGTAACTTAAGCCTTCCTATATAAGCCCCTAATAAATTAAAGATTATAGAAGATAAGATAGATATATTAATTACGTTAACTAAAAATAATTTAAACCGCTTAATACTCTTAGAGGCGAATATAGTAATAATAAGTAATAAAGTAAATACTAAGTATAGTAAAATTAAGGTAGGCCTTAATAAAGTATAGTTAAGGGTAAAGGGATTATTATCTAAAGCTTAATTTATATATATTCTTTCTTTTTTTTCTTCTTTTTATTATTTTCTTTTTCTTTCCTTAGTCCTAGAAGGGGATAAATACCTTAAACTATCTCTATATAGTAGTAAATATAATAGTAGGTATAGGTTACTTAACTTAACTTAGTTATATAAATATAACTCTTATACTTTAGATATAAATAGATAGCTTAGGCTTTTCTAATTTATATATAATTAACCTTACTTTGCTGCCTATATATAGGTTTCCTTTTATCGTGCTATTTTATAGCTATATAAGGCTATCTTTAATAGTTAGGTGACTCGGCTGTTTATCTAGTAAACGGATACTAAAAAAGAAATAGTAAGACGCTTAGATTATAATATTAATAATTATAAGAAAAAATATAAAGAAAGTTATTTTATTTTAAAAAGTGCTTAAGGTAGTAATAAGTTACTAAAAGGTATTAAGTATAAAAGTAGCTTATTAAGATTATAAAAGTCTTACACTTTATTACTTTTATAACAAGCTAACTCTATTAATATAAAATATATAACTTAAAAGTGTTTAAAATATATATAGTATATATACCTAGGGTTATAGTTTATATATAGCCTACGCCCGCCCTACTTTAATAGGGGAAAAAGGACACCCTAAGCGAGTATAGTAGATATATAAGAGGCGTAACTTCTTAGGTAATAATTATCTTTAACTAATATAAAGGGGGGATCTCTAGCTATAAGGGGATAAGCTAAATAGTAATTTTTTATAAAGAAAAAAATAAGAAGTTAATTTTCTATATAAAGATAATAAGAAAGAGGAATAAGAAAAATAAACTATTTAATTAAGTATTTAAGATTTTAAAGTTTAAATTAAAAATAGTAAATTATTATAAAAAATAATAAAGTTTAAAATTAAATCTAATTTTATTTAATAAAGTTTTTATTATAAGTTTTTTTTAAGATTTAAGTTATAATATATAATTTTTATAATAGCTATAAAGATAAAATTAAGAGCTAATTATTTACTTAATTTTTTATTCTCTTAAGAGAAACTAATTTATATTATATACTTAATAATAGCCTTTATCCTATTTTAATTACTTTTTATATTCTAATTCTTAAAAGCTTTTAAGAGAAAAAAGAAGTTAAGGGATTATTTAATTAAACTTTATATAAGCCCCTAATAGTTTTTAGCTAAGTTTAATATATATTTTTCCTTAAGTATATTTATTTTTATTATTAAACTTCTCTTTAAGCGCGTGTTATAATAATAAATAATTAGCCTTTTTTTATTAATTATAATTAACTTTCTCTTATAACTTAAATAATATACATATAAGTATAGTAAAATAAATATAAAAAAAATATTAATAAAAGAAATAATAAAAGAAACTTTAATTATTTTTTCTTAAAATTAAGCCCTTACATATACTAACTTTAATATAAACGCTAGTTACTTATTAGTAATAATAATATATATATATATTAAATTATACTAAAAACTTATAAAATATCTAAGTATATACTTATTTAATAAAAAGGAAAAACTAAAAGACTTAGAGGAAAACTTTTTACTTAATACTATTAGCTAGCTAGCAGGCTAAATTTATTATATAAAAAAACTTAACTATTATAAGTATTATCTTAAGTTACGCTAATCCTAAGCGAGAGGTACTTATACTTCTTATTATATATCTTATCTAAGTCCTAAATAATTCTAATATATATATTAATAATACTTAGCAAAGGTTTTAAAATTAGCTAATTAACTAATTTTATAATTATACTTTATTATTAAATTAGTTCCTAGCTTTTTAGCTATTAAGGTGTTTTATAGTTATTATTAAGGGGTCCTTAGTCCCTTAATAACTTATATTATTATAGCCCCTTAACTATATTTATCGTAAACTAGGCAAGGTTATTACTCTTACTAGGGTTATGCTAAGGTTAGACTATACCCTAGCTATATAGTTAAGGTAAAAAATACCTATGCCCTCCCCCGGATTCGAACTAACTACCTCGCTTATAAGAGACTAATATTTCTAAGCGCTTAACTATTACGCTAAAAGGGCAGTAATAATAATAATAATAAATTATATGCTAGTATACTTAATATAGCTTAAAACTATCTTATATATATTTTAAAGGGGGGAAAACTAGAGAACTTAGAGTAAAACCCTCCTTTTAAATATTACCTTAGCTTTAAGTTAAACCCCGCTTATACCTAATACTTTATATATTTAATAAGTTAAGTAATAACTAATAATTAGAAAGCTAATATTTCCCTTAAAATAAAGCTTATAATAATAAGGGTGAAGATAAATTAAGTTTAATATAAAATTTATATAATTATTTATCCTCTTAGCTATTATTATTATTATAAACTAAATCCTTATATTTAATTATAGCGTTTTTAATAATTTATTTAATTTAAGCTAAGAAATATATAAAAGTTTTACTATCTTATAATAAGCCTTATAATAGCTAATTTTAAAAAATAGCTAGCTTATTATAATAAAGTTATAAATAAGTTTAGAAAGGGGGTGAAAAAAAGTATTATTATATTTACTTTTTAGTATTTCCGCTCCAGCTATTATTAAACTTTAATTAATATTAAAAAAAGAGAAAGAGTAATATATATAAAGGTTTAGTTTATAAACTTTAAAGGTTAAGAAATATATATATATATTATATAATCTTATATTACTCTTATCTAAAAATAAAATTAACTTTACTTAAAGTAAAACTTTTAATAAAAAGGGTAATAATATAATCTTTTTTATAAGCTATAAAGTTAATAATCTTACCCTTTATATATAAAGTAATAAAATACTTATTATATTATAGCTTTATAATATAATATTTAGTAATATATTTAACTTTATAATATTTAAAATATGATTAAAGTTAGATTTTTAATATATAAAGTTTAATACTAAAAATTATTCTTTATATTACTATACCTTTATTATAAATCTTTATTTATATTATTATACCTTTATTATAAATCTCTATTTATATTATTATACCTTTATTATAAATCTAATTTATATTTATTATATTATTAGTAATAATTATTAAGAAACTCTGCTAAGTTTTAAAATAATATCTTTTTATATATAATTATATTATTAAGATTTTATTTAATAATTTAATCTTTTTCTAAAAGGCTTTCTTATTACTTTATTATAAGGCTTATATTAATACTTTTTTTATAATAACGGTATAACTTTTAGTAATAAAATATTGTTTTTTAAAAAGTAGCCTAAAGCTACTTTAAATTAAACTAAAGCTTATAAATAATATTTTAAAATATTATTATAATATTATTATTAAGTAATTATTTTATTATAAAAGCTTAGCTTTACTTATAAAATTTATAATTAATATTTTTAATAATTATTTTAAAGCCTTAAATTTAAAATAATATAATAATAAAGTTAAAGTAAATTATAAGCTATTCTTTATATTACTTAAAAACGTACTTTTTAATAGTTTTTTTTAACGCTTTAGCTATAATTATAGCTTATATTAAAGGAGTTTTACTCCCTTTAAAGCTATAGAAAAAAGAGGAAATTATAACTATAATAGCTAAGGAGATATTACTAATTAATAAAATTAAAGTAAAAAAGGCGCCTCCGCGAACCTTTTAAAACTTTATTATTAATTTAAAAATAATTTATATAAAAAATTAAATATTTTTCGAAATAATCTTATTAATATTTACCTTAGCTTTTAATAAAATAATAAATATAATAAACTTTTAAGTTTAAGGCTATTATAACTTAGAGTAAAGTTATATTCTAAGTAAAAAAATTTTATAGTTATATTTAACTTATATAATATTACCCTCCCTTTTAGAATTACTTCGGGCGCGGCTTATTATTATTATAAGGTAATACAGGGAGCGGAGTTTACTTATAATATAAAAAAAAGTCTATATCTCCGTTATTATAAGCGTGGAGTTTAAAAAATATATAAAAGTTATTTAGTTACTTATTAATAATATATTACTTTTAAGCTTCTTTTTTTATATTTACTATTATATAATTAAATACTTAATAATCGCTTTATTAATCTTAGCTTTTATATTAAAGTATATAAGTTTAAAAGGCTATAAGCTAATAAAAGTATTAATATATAAAACTATTAAGATTATTTTTAATATTTTAAGCTAGTTTTAAACTAGCAGTTATTTAATATATATTATAATTACCTTTATAAAGTTAAGTATAATATATTCCCCTTAGCATACTAAGCTATAATTATTTTTTTAAGTTATATAGTTTTTATAAAAGATTAGCTTTATAATTTAGGAATTAAAAGGATTAGGATTAATTAATTTTCTCTTAATATTAGCTATAATAAAGCCTTTATTAAGCTAAACTTTTAAGTTTTTAGCTAAGCTATAATAATAAAAACATATTAATTTTAAAATACTTATTATAGCTTAAAAATATATTAAGTAAATTATAATATTAATATTATAAATAAAGATTCTAAGCTAAGGAGAGAAGAGAGAAAAGGAGAAAAACTCTTATAAGTAAAATCTTAATAAAATATATAAAGGCACGTGCTAGTAAAGATAAGAGAGGGTATAATAAAATCCTAGTAAGGAAGCGATTATATTTTTTAATAATTTCCCCTAAGGTTTTTTAACGTAATTTTATAATAAGGTTTCTAAAAGTTATATAACTACTATTAAAAATCCGCGGAAATTATTATAAAATTATTTAAGGGAAATCCTTATAAATACTAGCGCGTAATACTACCCCTTAATAAAAGTTTTAATATACCTATTAAAACTAATAATAATAGCTATATAATTAAATACTTAAGGAAATTATAATATTATCCTTATTATTATCCTTATAATTTTAATTTATTATTATAGTTTTAGCTTAATATTAGAGATTAATAAGCAGGCTAGCAGTACTTAAGAAATAGTTATAAAATTCCTTAAAAGCTATTAATATATATTAAATTTTTATAAGATATTATATTTTATTTTAGTTATAACTATATTAATAAACTTAATATTCTAACTAATAATATTATTTTATAATATAAAAATAAAAAATCTAGTTTACTTTTTACTTTAATATATTATTAATATCTATTAAGGTCCTATACTCCTTAATATCTATAAGAAGCTAACTTTATTAATATAGAATAACTTAAGAGGTTTTAAGGTATATATAGTATATATATTTAAGGTTATAGTCTATATATAGCCCGCGCCCGTCCCGCGCGCGGCGCTAACTAATTATATATACTTATATATACCCCGCGCCTATTATACGCGTAGACTTAACTAAGCACCTTTACGTAATTTAGCTATTAAAGCGTAGCCCGAATCTTTTATATATCCCGCTATTTTAAGGAAAAAGTCTTTCTAGCTATAATATATATATATATAAGGTATAAGTTAAAATACCCCTTATATAGAAAATTTTTCTTTCTTTTTTTTTCTTTTTCTTTTTAAGCTAGTTATATTATTTTTATCTCGCTAAGTAAATTTTTCTCTAAGCTTTATATTTTATTATTCCGCTATTATATTCTTATAGTTTTTTATTTTATTATTATTATTTTCTAAACTCTTTATAGCTATTTTTATTATTATTATTATTTTATAAGCTTTTTATATTTATTAAGTTATTATCTTACTACCTTAATATATTATTTAATTAGCTATAGTTATTATTTTATATAATAAGTAAATATATTATAAAGGAGGATTTAGATAATAAAAATATTACTATATTATAAAAAGTAAAATATTTATATACTTTTTATATTTAAAATTTTTATAATAGCTATAATATTAATTACTAATATAACTATTAAGCGGCTTATAAGGTATATAAATAGTAGTAAAGATAATATTTTTAAAAAAAGTATTTTTTTATTATAAACGTATATTTATAGCGGGCTATCCGTAATTTATAGATAATAGTTAAGGAAAGATAAGCTATTACCTTACCTATTCGCCCCCGTGCTAAAAAAGTCCCTAGCTAGCGCGCTTAGCTTATACTAAAGTTTCTTACTTACGTTAATTACCTATAAACTATATTAGCTACTATTTATATTATACCGCGCTTAATAACTAATTTTTACGCCCTTTTTACGCTTAAGTAATAATAGTCCTCCGCGTTTTTCCTTATTATTAATAATATAATTACTATATTTACTCTATATACCCTAACTTATAGTATATTTTTAGCGATAATATAATATTAATAATAATAATAATAATAATAATAATAATAATAATAATAATAATAATAATAATAATAATAATAATAATAATAATAATAATAATAATAATAATAATAATAATAATAATAATAATAATAATAATAATAAGGCGCCTTTATTACTAGCTTTAATTTTTTCGCTTTATAATATAAAGTATTTTTTTAGTAGTAAGAGGAATAATAGTAATAAATTCTAAAATAATAGCAGGATAAGTAAGCTATTTAATTATAAACTATTAAGTAAATATTAACGCGTAAAAATAAGAAAATAAAATAAAAAATAATATTTTTTATTGAATAATTATAATATTAACTAATTTATATAATATATTAAGCTTACTTATTATTATATAATATATTATTTTTACTAACTTATATATATTACTTAGCTTTTAATTATTTAGCGCTTATACGCGGTATTTATCCTCTCCCTTTACTATATATTAATAAAGTAGGTTTACGCTAGCGCTTACGCGTAGCGCGCGCGGCCTAAAAGCGGGATAAGTAAGACTCCCGCTATTAATATTATATTAAATATTCTCCCCGCCTTAAAATACGCTTTCCCCCGCTTAGGGATATATTTATTATAAGTTAATATTAGCGCTAAGCTATAGCTAATATTATAATAATCTTTTAAATTAATTAATTATAGTAAAAAATTATAAGGAGAAGGCGGAAAAGGTAAATATTAGCTTAAAGCTAATATAAGAAAAGAGGGGGAGTAAGTAAATAAGGAATAAAGGAGAATAAAAAGTAAAAAAGTAATATTATATTTATATAATAAGGAAAGAAAATTACTTAAAGGGGATAATTAGCTATAAAAAGCGCTTAAATAAATATATAGTTAAGTTTACTTAAAGCTATTATAAAAATATATATCTTTTTATATAAACTTAAAATAGTTTAATATTATATAATATTTAAAGCTATTAAGTAGCTTTTAAGTTAAAATAATATAACTTTTTTATTTTATAAAAAGAAGTTAATAAGGTATTTTACCTTATAAATATTAACTTTTAGCGTTTTTTATAATAAAGATTTCCTTAACCTTATACTTATTAAAAGATAAGTTATTATAAAAAAGATAAAAGAGAAAATTTAGCTTAAAATTAGTAAATAATTAAAATAATAGAAAATTACTAATAATATATTTAATAAGGTTAATATAAAAAGTAAGGTAAATATTAAGTAGCGTATTAAAAGTAATAGTAAGTAATATTAATATAGCTATTACTTAATATTTACCTTTAAGGTAATTAAGCTTTTAAGATAAATAATTAGATTATATATAAATAAGGTTAAGTTATATAAAATTATTAATTTAAAACTATTTTATAAGTTAGCGAGACTTATTTAAGAAATCTTATTATTATTACTAAGCTTAGGCGATAAAAGCTTATATTAGTTTAATGCTATTATAAAAGAAATAAGTAAATATTATAGCTTAGCTTTTTAGGGAAAAGATAGGGGCGGCCGCCTCCGCTAGCTAGTTAAGAAAAATAATATAAAAGCTATAAAATAAGCAGTTAGGACTAATATTTATTATAGATAAGTCCTAATTATTTAAAGCGAGCTAGTAAGTAAGTAAATAATATAGCTAGTTAAATTATAAGAAAGAGATTATATAATAGAGAATAGCTTATATTTTTTAATTTATATACTTTATATTATTATTAGTTTAAGGGTAATACGCTATAGAGAATAGCTTATTAACTTTAGTAAAATAGTAAAAGATAAACTAGAAATAGCTTATTTAATTAAAACTATAATTAGAAATTAACTTATAAAGGAAGCTATAAAACTATTATTAATATTAGATAAAGCGCTTAATATATTACTTAATATTTATAAATATTATAGCTTTAAGCTAAATATATTTTAATAAGCGATTTATAATAATTATTAGGAAACGGGGCTAAGATTTTAAGGTAGCGGGTAGCTTAATTATAAAGTTTACGGAGAGGGTTATTTAAAACTATTTAGGAGGGGGTAGCGGCTAAAATAACTCTTAATAGCGCTAATAATTAAGGTAATCTTTATAATAATAATAATTATAAATAAAATATATTATATTTATAAATATATTATTTTAGTAAAACTTATATTAAAGGAATATAAAAGTAATATTCTTATTAAGGTATCTTATTATAAAGGAATTATAAGTTTATTAAATAAATATAATAATTAGGGGTTTTTACTTAGGAACTTAAAAATAGCCTTAGAATTATAGCTATCTATAAATAGAGATAAAATAGTTCGTAACCTATTTATAAATACCCGCCTCTAATAGAAATTTCTAAGCGCTTAACTAAACCGCTTAGTAATATATATAATAAAAGGAATTAGTATAAAGAGCCTCTAATTAAAAGTCCTATAAGGTCTTATTATAAAAGGGGGCTAGGGTATTTTAAGTAAAAAGTATAGCTATAAGGAACTATAATAGGGCTAAGCTAAACTAGACTAACTATAACTTAAAAGAGTAAATAAATATAAGCTATATAATTTAACTAAAGCGCTCCTCTATCTTATAATAATTTTATTCTCGCTAGGAGAGCATATTAAGCTACGACGCCTATACGCTAAGATAATACTAAAAGTAAAAGTTATAAAAGGTAAGTATCTTAGCCTAATACGCCTAATATTTTATTATAGCCTTAAGCATAATAAAATACTTTAAGGCTTTATAATTTATAAAGATAAAAAATAGCTAGGTAATTTTATATAATTTAGTAAACTATACTTTAAAGTAAGAAATAATAATAAGAAATTCTTTATTATAAATTATATAATTTTATTTAATAAGTAAAAGTTTCTTAAAATAATATATAATAAGCTAGAGGATATTATCTAAGCTAAACTAAGAAAAATACCTACTAATTACCTTATTAAAATAGTTAGCTTTAATAATAATATTATAATTTAGATTTTACTAGGCGAGAATAAAGGTAAAGATAAATATAAACTTAAGCGTATTAAAAATAAGCTAATATTTATTAGTTTAGTAAAAAAGCGCGCCGCGTTTTATAAGCTTAACTAAGGGGGCTATAAAGTTTAAAAAGTAAAATATAAAATTATAATAAAAGTTAGTAAACTTAAAAAACTATATATATCTCGAATATAAGTTAGCGCCTCTTATTTTAGAATTATAGAAAC
The DNA here is from genome assembly GCA_003339415.1 of Ophiocordyceps camponoti-saundersi (nom. inval.). Taxonomy (NCBI): domain Eukaryota; kingdom Fungi; phylum Ascomycota; class Sordariomycetes; order Hypocreales; family Ophiocordycipitaceae; genus Ophiocordyceps; species Ophiocordyceps camponoti-saundersi. The sequence continues at coordinate 36,250 of PDHQ01000231.1, read as the reverse complement.
TTTAATAAAATCTAGCTATACTTTTTTACTAATATAGATAATAAACTTTAAATATTTAACTTGAGAAATAGTAAAATTTTACTTATTAAGGTTAAGGAAAAGCTTAGCTTAATAAAGATATAAAAATATAATATATATATTACGCTAATAATTAAAATAGTAACCTCTTAAATAAATAAAAATATTATCTAAATATATTATAATAAAGTTTTTTAAAAAGTTACTAAAAGTAATATTAATATAATACTAAAATATAGCGGGTGTACCTATAAGGCTAAAAAGGTAAATAAAATATTTAAATAAACTAAACTAAGTATAGAAAGCTATAAAATATTCCTTACCTTTTATAATATAAAGCTTATAAAAAGTAATATAAATATTAAGTTTTATAAACTAATAAGTACTTAAAAAGCTATAAAGCGTCTTTTTAATAAGTAAAAGGGGATAATAATCTTACTTTATTACCTTATTTAAGGCGTAATAGTTAATATAAAAGCGCTACCCGCCTCCTAGCTTTTTTCTAAGTAAGATAAAGGTAGCTATAAATAATAAGCTAGCGCGGATTTATTTTTTATTTATTAAGTTAATAATTTATTTCTAAACCTTAAGGAGATACTTATAAAGTATATTATAAAGTAAGCTTTAAGGTAAAAAAGGTAAGGAACTATTAGGTTCTTAGTATAGGTAGATATAATAATTATAATTACTATAGTAAGGGGTTAGTATATTTACTTTCTTCTTATTAAAAAAGTTAGTAAAATCCGATACCTTAGAAAATAAAAAGGGGCCTATAATTAAGGTAAAAGTTATAATATATAAAACGCGAGAGATATCTTATAAGCTAATAGTAAGGAATTAATAACTAATATACTACTAAGATTCGTAGTAGATAAGAGCCGCGAAGATAAAGCTAAGGATAGCTATAATAAGGTAAATAACTTACTAAGATTTAGAGTATAGAATAACTAATCCGCTAGTAAAGTAAACTATAATTTCCTACTTACTAAAATATAGCGAGATATTATTACGCGCTATTTAAGGTAAGCTAAAAATTAAGTCTTAAGTAAGGCTAGGGATTATATACGCTATTATAAGCGATTATTAGCTATTAATATTAGCTATAAAATAAATAAAGTAGTAGATAAATAAATATAACTTAAAGCGTACGCGCTATTAGCAGCGTATTTATATAATAGTATAAATTACTTATAAGCGAGAAAAGGGAATTTGCTTTAGCTAATAGCGCTATATAGAAAATTCGCTTATAATAGTATAATAATTATAGCTACTATCCGCTTATATAATAATAAAAAAAATAACATTTATAAATATAAAAAGAAAAAAGGGAGGTAAGTTTATATTTTAACTAATATCTATAAAGTAATTATTTAGTATTTTATAAGTAATATTACCGCGAGAGTCCTCCTATTATAAGAGACTTAATATAGGGGGGATTTATTTCCTTAGTTTAAGGCGGGGTTCTCCTCCTCTTTTATAATATTTATAAAGCGGATTAAAGAGGCTAGTAAGGGAGGATTAAGCTTATACTTATGAAAAAAATAGCTAATATTACTATAGCGGAGGTAGCGGCCCTTAGCGCACCGCTTTATAATCTTATTATTATTAGCTTTAGTTACTTAATAATAAGTCTTACTATTATAGCTATTTTAGCCTTAAGAGGAGGGATTATTATATTTACTAAAGCGCGGCTAGGTGCCGGCCTAGTATATATTAGTTATCGGGGTATCTTAAAATAGCTTAGAAGCGGAAAGTAAATATATCTAGCTTTTATTTTTAAGGCGGAATAACTTAATATTTATAATAATAGCGCGGATCCTAGTAATAATAATAATATACTTAGTTAAGGGAATATTACGCTTTATATAATATTAGTAAAGGGCTAAGGTAAAGGTATAATAAAGGCGTATAATTTTAATCTTATTAGCTTATTTAATATTATTTACTAAAGTAAGCTTAGCCTTAAAGCGGATAAGGAAATTAAAAAAGGACTTAGAAGCGCCTTATATAAGGTATTTAAGCTTTATTATAGCTATTTAGCGCTAATATAAGTTAGTAAATATAATATTAAGGTAACTTAGGAAATAATTAAGGTTATATTTATATTTAGTATTTTATTTAAAAAATAAGGCTATTTTAGCCTAAATTATAAGAGATAAATATTAGTATAGAAATACTTATTAGTTATAAGCGGTACTAATAAAGGCTTAGTCCGCTTATAGTTTATAAAATATAAAAAAGCGCTATACTAAAAAGAGGTCCTTATTACTATTAAATAATAAGCTAAGGGGTAGCAGCTTATAGCGGGGTTATAACTATTATTATTTAAAAAGCTATATAAATTAATACTATTAGTATATAAAGCTTTAAAGCTCCGTAATAATAGCTTACTACTTTAAAAGCTAAGTAATAATAGCTTATTAAATATTAAGGTTATTTATAGTTAAAGTTATTTAATTATAAAAGTCTTATATTTTTTAATATTTATAAGAAGCTAACTTTATTAATATAGAATAACTTAAGAGGTTTTAAAGTATATATAGTATATATACTTAAGGTTATAGTCTGTATATAGCTTACGCCTATCCCGCGCGTAGCGCTAACTAATTATATATACTTATATATACCCCGCGCCCGTTATACGCGCGGACTTAACTAAGCACCTCTACGTAACTTAGCTATTCGGGCGCAGCCTAAATCCCTTATAATATCTTTTAGTTTAGTAAAAGGCAGGGTTAGAAAAAAATCACTTATAAGTAATTATATAAGTAATTTTTTATAATTTTTTTTTCGTAATTTAAATTACTTATAAGTGATTTTTTTATTTATAATATAAAGGACTAAGCTACGCCTAGTTATAGTTACTTATATGTCGCAGTTCGACTACGATAGCTTATATAATGTTTAATATATAAAGAATAAGGGACTTATATATTATATACTCTTTTGCTTATACCTTTATATATAGCAGAGGGGTTTAGGCTATAACCTACTTAGGAATAGGTAGGTATTCCCTTTTAGCTTCTAGTCGCTCCTTAATATATAATTAAAATTATATAAAAAAAATTATATTATAAGTAATTTTTTTTAGAAAAGTAATATATAATTTTTTATAATATTTTCTAAAAATAGAATAATATAATTTTTCTACTTAAAAATAATAAAAAAACCTTTATAAAAGCTAAAAAGAAAAGAAACTATTAGTTTTAATAAAAAATTAATATTATAAATTAAAAAAAGAAATAATAAAATATTAAAAAATAAATAAATAAATAAATAAAAGTAATTTTATAATAATATTATTAAGCTATATATATTATATATTTTTTTAATTATTATATATTTTTACTTTATTTTAAAAAATTCTATAAAGAGATATAAAAATATTAGTAAATCTTTCCTATATAAATTAAAAATATTATATAAGGCTAAATAAAAGCTATAAAGAGTAATATTCTATTTATTATAAGTATATAAGTTTAATATTTTATATATTATTATTTATTTATTTTTTATATATTTATATTATATTTTTAAAAAATATTTAAAACTTCTTACTTTTTATAAAGTTTTAAAAAGCCTAATGTTTTAATAAACTTTTTAATAAAGTAAAATAAAATATAAAAAAACTCTTATATAGGGCTTTATAAATAAATAAAGGTTATATAAAAAGTTTAGATTTATAGCTATTTTAATAAGCTAAAATTAAATAAAATATACTTTTTCTATTTTTAAAGTAAAGGAGTTTCTTTTCTTTATATAAATTCTTAATAAAGCCTTATATAAAAAGTAATAATTTTATTATCTCGCTATTTATAAAGCTTAAAAATAAAAAGTAATAATAAGAAAATACTTAAATATTTTTTAGGTTTAGAAACTTTAAAATATAAATTTTAACTACTTTTAAAAATATTAATTTTAATAATTAAAAAAAAATACTTTTAATAAAAAGGTATAATTTAATATAATTATTATTATCTTATAGAAATCTTAAATTTTAAAAATAATATAAAATTAATAAAATATAAATTAACTTTTAAGCGTTTTTTTAAATTTTTTTATCTTTATTTAAAATTATTAAAATATTTTCTTTTTAATAGTTTTAGTATAAATTTAGAAAAATAAGTCTTTTTAATTAATTTAAATATCTTATAATTATATTTTTTTATAAAAACTTATATATAAACATTTTTAAAAGTTATAAGTTAGGAAAAAGTAAGCTTATCTATTTTAAGTAAGTAGGGCGTTTTTTTAACTTATTTCTAAGAAGAAAGAGTATAAAACCTTATACTAGCTTTTAAAAATATTAAGAAATATACTTTTACTAATATTATTACCTTTTATTACTATAAAAAAATAACTAAAGTATTTATAAAAGGTTCTAAAAATACTAAAAAATATTAAAGCTTCCGCGCTTTTTAGCTACTTATTTAATATACTAAGTTTCTTATATTTTAATTATAAAAAGCATATATTTTTTCTTTTTTATTTCTTTATAAGAAATTAGTAAGAAAAAAAAAATTTATTTTAAAACTTTTTAATATTTTTTAGCTAATTATATACTTATTAAAATCCTTAACTTATTTTTATTTAGCTTTTTAAAGCTATAATATTAAATATATATATATTATTTCTTTTAATATTAAGAAAATTATATTATTATAAGGTTTTCCTAATTTAAAATTATTTTAAAATTTATAAGTTATTTTTTACTTATTTTACCTTAATTATTTTATTTTTCTTAAATTTTATATTAAATATTTCTTTTAATAATTTTATTATATATTTAAGAAAATAAGCTTTCTTAATTAATTTAAATACTTTATAATTATCTGTTTCTTATAAAAGCTTATATATAGATTCTTTAAAAAGTTATAAGTTAGGAAAAAGTAAATTTTTTTATTTAAAGTAAGTAAGGCTTTTTTCTATTTCTTTCTAAAAGGGAAGAGTATAAAACCCTATATTAGCTTATAATACTTTAAAAATATTAAGAAATATACTTTTATTAATATTATTACCTTTTAATATTATAAAAAAAAATTAGGGTACTTATAAAAGGTCCTAAAAATACTAGGAAATACTAAAGCTTCCGCGCTTCTTAGCTATTTACCTAATATACCGAATTTCTTATATTTTAATAATAAAAAGTATAGTCTTTTTCTTTTTTATTTCTTTAGAAGAAATTATTAGTAGAAAAATAAGAAAGAGATATATTTAAAAATTCTATAATATTTTTTAGCTTATTATATATTTTTTAATATCTTTAACTTATTTTTATTAAGCGTTTTCAAGCTTTAATATTTAATATATATATATATATATATTATTTTTTTTTATATTATAAAAACTATATTATTATAATATTTTCCTTATTAAAAAATATTTTAAGCTTTATAAGCTAATTATTTACTTTTATATAAATTTACTTTTATTATTTTATTTTAATTAAAGTTTATATTAAATCTTTTTATTAATAGTTTTATTATATATTTAGAAAAATAAGCCTTTTTAATAATTCTAAGCACCTTATAATTATCTTTTTTTATAAAAGTTTATATATAAGTTATTTAAGAAGTTATAAGCTAGGAGAAAGTAAACTTTTTTATTTTAGGTAAGTAAGGCGTTTTATTTACTTGTTTTTTAAATAAAAGAGTATAAAACCCCGTATTAGCTTATAATATTTTAGAAATATTAGGAAATATACTTTTACTAATATTATTACCTTTTACCGCTATAAAAAAAATAATTATAGTAATTATAAAAAGTCTCGAAAATATTAGAAAATACTAAAGCCTCCGCGCTTCCTAGCTACTTACCTTATATACCGAACTTTTTATATTTTAATAATATAAAGTATAGTTTTTTTCTTTTTTATCTTTATATAATAAACTTTTTATATAAAATAAGAGAAAAAATATTTTTAAGATTATAAAAAACTCTTTAGCTAATTACTTCCTTATAAATTTTTTTAATTATTTTTATCTAGCTTTTAAAAGCCTTATATTTTTAAGTTATAAGTTATAGTTTTTTTATATTTAATTAAAGCTTTATTATTATAAGCCTTATAAAATAAAAATATTATAAGCTTACTTAACTACTTTTTAATATTTTTTCTTTTTTTATAATTATTACTTTTCTATTTAAATTTATATTAAATCTTTTTTTAAAGTTTTACTATATACTTAAGCAAATAAGTTTTCTTAATTAATTTAAATACCTTATAACTATTATTTTTTTATAAAAATTTATATATAGATTATCTAAGAAGTTATAAGTTAGGAAAAAGTAAACCTTTTTATTTTAAGTAAGTAAGGCGTTTTTTTTACTTATTTCTAAGAAGAAAGAGTATAAAACCTTATACTAGCTTATAATACTTTAAAAATACTAGAAAATATACTCTTACTAATATTACTACCTTTTATTATTATAAAAAAATAACTAGAGTACTTATAAAAAGTCTTAAAAAAACTAAAAAATATTAGAATTTTCCGCGCTTCCTAGCTACTTACTTTATATAATAAATTTCCTATACTTTAGTAATATAAAGTATAAATATTCCTCTTTTAACTTTCTCTTTTTTTCTCTTTCCTTTCTTTAATAATTTCTACCTTATTTCTTATCTAAATTAAATAAAAAACGTATAATTTATAACATTTTCTTCTCTTCTTTTTAATTTTATTAGTTATATAACTTTATTCGCTATATCTATTTATATACGCTTACCGAAGCTTTTACTTTTTATACTTTTAAGTTTTTAGGAGGTTTTAGAATTATAAAGGCTAGGCCTTTTAAGGCTAGGCTTAGTAAGGCCTTTTTATTTTTTAAACGTTTTTTATAGCTTACTTTAAGCCTTAATTCCTAAGCTTTATTTATTACTAAAAAAGAAAAAAAAGTAAAAAAGTAATAAAAAAATAAAAATATAGTAAAAAAATACTAATAAATTTATAGTAAAAAGAATAAAAAAGGAAAAAACTTAGAAAAAATATATTTAAAACTAATTTTTCTATAATAAAATAAAACTAAGAAGATTTTAAATTAAAATTAAATTTAAGCGTTAAGCTTTATATTTTTTAAGATAAACTTTTTATAAGGAAGCTTTTACCTATTAATTTATAATAATAGCGCTAAGTTTTATATATTTATATAATATAAGTATATTTATTTTTATTAAATTTTTTTCTTTTTATTTACTATTTATTATAATAATAATAAAACTTTTTAATATATAATAAAATAAAAAATATATATAAACTTAGAAAGGTATTATAAATATTATTATAAAAGTATAGCTTTTAATAAAAAAAGTAAAAAATAAAGAAAAAAAAGTAAGTTTTTTATTTATTTATTTATTTATTTATTTATTTATTTATTTATTTATTTATTTATTTATTTATTTATTTATTTATTATTAATAACTTTTAGCTTTTTAATAACTTATAGAATTTATATATTAAGTATTATATTTATATAGAAATTCTTATTTACCTAAATCTTTATATTTTTATTACTTTAAAGTTTATTAATAAATATATTAATAATTCTTTAATTTATTTATTTACTAATAATATTATTTTTATATTACTTATAATAATATTACTAATAATAAAACCTTTTTAAAAGCTTATACCTTAGCTTATAATAACCCCTTTTTAAAAAATTTATTAGATAAATTCGCTACTTAGCTTATATTATTTTAATTAATTATTACGCTAAAAACCTAATACTAAGTATCTAAAACTTCTATTATATATAAAGCTAATAAGTCTTTTAGGACTTAATAAGAAAAACCCCGAATAAAGACTATCTAAGTAAAACCCCCCTTAATTAACTATATATTACTAAGTTAAGCACCCCTTTAGGGTCCTAATAAGGTACGCGACGGTTTAGTATATTAAGCTTATTATAGCTTAGGGGCATAGTTAATCTAGCTATATCGCTTTTACTATAGCTATTATAAAAGTCTGCTATAAGGTTCGCTTCGCTCCGCTCTACTTAAGTTAGAAAGTTTAGGGCCCCCTTATATATATATATATAAGTAAGTATTAGCGCTATAAATTAATTAAATTAACTAAGCTATCATAAGCCTCGGGTAAGCTATCGAAGTTTAACTTTATAAGGGGGTTTAATAATATAAGGACCCGTATAGCGCCCTATTATATAAAGTATATGCCGCCCGCGGCTACGCTTCGCGGGGAGCCTTCTAATAGCCTTATACTGGGAAGATTATTTATCTAACCTGATCTAGGCCGCCGTGTTTATTAATAAGCGCTATATAGCTACGCTGCCTTAGTTAAGGGGTCCTCTAAGCCCCCGTACTATTCGCTAGATTCGAACTAACTACCTCTTAAAAAGAGGTTATTTTAGAAATATAACTATTACGCTAAAACAGCTAGCTTATATTATTAATTTAAAAATATAAAATATTTTTAAAGCTTTTTTAAATAACTTTAATTTATAAAAATAGCTTTTAGATAAAAATACTATTTTATAAAAATATAATAGTAAGTTATTTATTTTTTTACTATTTACTACTAATTATTTATTTTTATTACGTTTTTTTACTAACTTTAATATATTTTACTTATTATAAATATAATATTAAACTTAAATAGCTTTTTTAAGAAGGTTTATTAAAGTAAAAATCTAATAAAAATATAAAATAATTTAAAAAAAAGTTATTATTAGTAAGTTTTTTCTTTATTATTTATTTATTTAACTACTAATAAATTAAATAAATAACACTATAAGGTAGAATTCTATATTTTTTATATTTTTTATATTTTAAAAAGTATTAGAATTCTATTTTACCTTAAAATAGGTTTTAAAATTAATAGATTATAAAATATATAAAAAAGTATTCCTTACTAATAAAAAATAGGAAGCTTTAAAAGATTTTAAATCTATTTTTAATGTTTTTTAACTCTTTCTATTTATTTATAAGGCTACTTTTATATAATAAGTTTAAAAGAATTATTTTTTATTTATTAAATTTTTAATCAGCTTATAAAATTATAAATAGAATTTTCTAGCTTTAAAAAAAGCTAGGTATTTATTTTTTTTTATTTTTTAAAATACTTACTAATTACTTTTTAGTCTTTTTATTCTATTACTTTTAAGACCTATATAATAAAGAGCTTAAAAAAGCTAGAAAAGTACTTTTTAAAATAGCTTAAAAAATAACTTACTAGCATTTTAACTTTATCTTTCTATAATTTTACTAAACCTAAGATATAAAAATAATTACTTTTAGGAAAATAGCTTTTTAAATTACTATTTAAATATTAAATTAAATATTATATATCTTCTTAAAAGGAATATAATTAGTAAGTATAATTATATTCTTATTATATTTTTTACTAATTACTTTTAGCTATAAAACTATAGAAAATATAAAAATAAACTTAAAAAGTTTTAAAATAGTTACCTTAAATAACTTAAGCTTTACTTTATAGTTAAAAAATAATTATACTAATAAAGAATTAATATAATACTTTTTAAAAGCTTATTTATCTTTTAAAGTATAGTTATATATTTTTTTTATATTTTTTTAACCTTATTTACTAATTATTTCTTAGAATAATCCGCCTTTATATAAGAAAAATAATACTATCCGCTTCCCTATTTTAATAACTTTAGCTTAAAGTTATCTCCTTTAAAACTTTTTCACGACTTTAAATAATTAGGGTCCCTATTTATACTTAACGCTATAATATCGTGAGAATTTAATATTTTCTGCCTCTTAGAGTCTGACTCTGCTAAAGGAATAGCCTTAAACGCGGGGTTATAAGGCGGTCCGCCTCCTAGCTCGCTATTAATACTAATAATACTTTATAATAAAACTTAAAGGCTTAACTAATTCTAATAATATCCGTATATAGGTAAAAATTAATATAATACTGCTATTAACTTTAATAACTTATTTATTAATATTTTTTAAACCTTAATAAATCTTATCTTAAAATTTATATATAAAAAACTTACTAAGGTAATCTTTATATAAGATTTTTACCTTATATAAGGTATCTTTAATATAATATTTACTAAGCTTTAATAGCGCTAAAAAGCTTTTAAGGATTTATTTAGCTTATTTATTATTATTTCTTATATTATTTAGAAATTAATTAAAGCTACCTTTTATAAAGTAATAAGTAAGGAATCGGACTCCGCCCTTAAAGCTTTAACTTAAGCTAATATAGTTATAAACTCTACCCCGAACTTAACCCCCCTTATAGCGCCCCTTATATATCTAGTTCTAGTAAAAATAGAGAGGGAGGTATTTATTTTAGTAAAAGATATCTTAGTAATTAATAAAGTTCTAGCGCCTACTCCTTAGGAAATTATCTAGAAACTTAATAAGGCTATAAGATATTTTATAATAGTTACTACGCGCTAATTTCTTAGTAGTAATTTTATTATTATATTTAACTTAAAATATAAGGATTTAATTATAAGGGATAAATAAGTAGCCTTAGCTTTTAGAGTAAAAACTAAGTATATATACTAGATTTAAATTATTATTATTAAGAGTATTTAGATTTTAGTAGCTAATTATAACCGCGATACGCTATTTTATATTATTAAGAAGGTAAATAAAGTTAATATAATTTAGGTAAAGGTATTCTTACTTTAGCGTATTATTAGTAAAAAAGCCTTATAAACTTATCTTATTATAAGCTTAAGTAATATAAAAGGTATAAATAAACTTTACTTTAATAAAGTAATTATAAATATAAAAATAATTTATTATAAACTTTATAAAGCCTTTATACGCTTTAAATAATATTATAAATACTTTCAATTTAGATATATTATTAAATATTACTAGGAGCCTTTTAAATATAGATATTATATAGCTATTTTATATAATAGCGGAGAAGAAAACTACTTTATATAGAAAGGAGAAAAACCCTATTATTATATTTTATATAAAAGTATATACTTTTTATTATTAAAAGATTACTTAGAGTTTTAGAAATAATAAAGTTATACTAAGTTTAGCTTTCTTAATAAACTTTACTTTTTTAAATTATTATAGTCCGCTTAACCTCTAGCCCTTATTTAATAGTAACTTTATAAAAATAATAAAAGCTTTATTATAATTTCTCTAAAAAAGTAAGTATATTATAATTCCCTTAAAAATACGCCTTAGCGCTTTTTTTATAATATATTATTTTCTTAAGTCTCCTTAAAAATCTTTTAACTTAATAATATTTATAAAAGCTATAAGCTATATAAGAAACTTTATAACTTATAACTAGCCTTATAATAATTTTAAATAAAGTTTATATTAGTAAACTTTATATAATTAAAGTAATTATAAATAATTATTCTTAATATTTAGTTTTTAGGAAAATTATAACTTTATTATAAATTACCTAAAAAGGACCTTAAGAGAAATTACTAAAAAATATAATTACTTCCCTTACCTAAGATTTTACTATACCCTCTCTTATTTTTATTAGCATATACCTTTATATATTTTATTAAGATTTCGCCTATAAGAGTTTTTCCTATTTTTCTTTCCTTTCTCCTTAGCTTAGAATCTTTATTTATAATACTAATATTATTATATACTTAATATATCTTAGCTATAATACTTATTATCTAGGGGTAATTTTAAATAATATAAGAAAATAAAGTAAGAAGGGGAGTATAGAGAAAGGAAAGTTTATAAGGTATAAGGCGGAAGGAGCGGGACTTAAGGCTTTTTATTACTTTAAGTAAGAGAAATTTATATTAAAGTTATTAGGTTTATAATCGCCTTTAGTATTATAATTTACTCTACTTTAACTTTACTAAGCGGGGAACTTAAAAGCTTTATTTTTTAATAGCTAGCTATAACTTAATTTAAATACCTCCGTATTATCTCCGATATATACTAAGCTACCCTTTTTTATTATATTAAGTTTAAAACCTTTATCTCCCTTATTAATATTTACCTATCTTATCGCGTTATTTATAGCTATTAACTCTTTTATAATAAAAAACTTATAGCTTATATTTACTTTACTTTTAAAAGAATTACTATATACTTTTACTAATAATATAATAATAATTTATACGCTAATATACCTTATATAGCTTAAAACTATCTTATATATATTTTAAAAGGGGGAAAAATAGGAGAACTTAGAGTAAAACCCTCCCCTTAAGCGTTACCTTAGCTTTAAGTTAAACCCCGTCTATACCTAGCACCTTATATATTTAATAAGTTAAGTATTAACTAATAATTTAAAAGCTAATATTTCCCTAAAGCGGACTTTATAATAGTAAAAATACGCGTAAACTAGGTCCGGTATAGAGTTTATATAGCTTACTTATCCTCTTAGCTATTATTATTATTATAAACTAAATCTTTATATTTAATTAAAGCGGCCTTAATAATTTAATTTATTAAGGCCTTATTAATATAACTTAAGTATATATAAAAATTTTATTATCTTATAATAAACTTTATAATAGTTAGTTTTAAAAAATAGCTAAATTATTATAGTAAAGCTATAAATAAGTATAAAATTAGAGTTAGAGGAGGGGGTATTATTATATTCGCTTTTTAGCGTTTCCGCCCTAGCTATTACTAATTTTTAGTTAGTGCTAAAAAAGGAGAAAGGGCGGTATATATAAAGCTTTAGTTTATAAACTTTTAAAGTTAAGTAATATATATATTTTTCGCCTAATCTTATATTACTCTTATCTTAAAATAAAGTTAACTTTACTTAAAGTAAAACTTTTAATAAAGAAAATAATAATATAATCTTTTTTTATAAGCTATAAAGTAAATAAACTTATATTTTATATATAATATAGTAAAATACTTATTATATTATAACTTTATTATATAATATTTAGCGATATATTTAAATTAGTAATACTTAAAATATTACTAAAATTAGACTTTTAATATATATAGTTTAATATTAAAAATCTTTACTTATATTATTATATTTTTATTATAAATCTAGTTTATATTTATTATATTATTAATAATAATTATTAAAAAACTCTATTAAGTTTAAAAATAGTATCTTTTCGCGTATAATTATAATATTAAAACTTTATTTAATAACTTAATCTTTTTTTAAAAAGCTTCCTTATTACTTTATTATAAAGCTTACGCTAATACTTTTTTTATAATAAAAATATAACTTTTACTAATTAAGTATACCTTTTCTTTAAAAATAATATAAAGCTACTTTAAATTAAATTAAAGCTTATAAATAATATCTTAAAATATTATTATATTATTATTATTAAGTAATTTCCTTATTATAAAAGCTTAGCTTTATTTATAAAACTTATAATTAATATTTATTATAATTACTTTAAGGCCTTAAACTTAGAGTAAAATAGCTATAAAGTTAAAATAAATTATAAGCTATTATTTATATTACTTAAAAACTTATTTTTTAATAGTTTATTTTAGCGCTTTAGCTATAATTATAGCTTATATTAGAGAAATTCCGCTCCCCCTAAAGCTATAGAAAAAAGAGGAAATTATAGCTATAGTAATTAAAGAGATATTACTAACTAATAAAGTTAGAGTAAAGGGGGCACCTCCCCGAACTTTTTTAAACTCCGCTATTTATTTAATAATTACTTATATAAAAATAAAAATACTTTTTAAAATAATCTTATTAATATTTACCTTAGCTTTTAATAAAGTAATAAGTAAAATAAACTTTTAAGTTTAAAATTATTATAATTTAAAGTAAAGCTATATTCTAGGTGAAAAATTTTCGCGGTTCGATTAACTTATATAGCGTCGCCCTTCCCCTTAAAGTCGCTCTAGGCGCGGCTAGCTATCGCTATAAGGTAATAAAGGGAGTAGAGTCTGCTTATAATATAAGAATAAAAAGTTTATATTTATATTACTTTAAGCGCGGAATTTATAAAATATATATAAAGCTTAATATATATAACTTATTAATAATATAAAAGTTAGCCTTACTTTCCTTATATCCCTTTTAAATCCTTTTAATCTTTCTTTACTATTTAAGTATAAATTTTAAATATTTTCTTTTAATTTCGTAAAACTTTAGAAGCTTATTTTTAGAAAAAATAATAGCTTTATTAAAACTTTAAGAAGGGAAAGCTTTAAAAGTATAGCTAGTTTTTTAAATACTTTATTAATAAACTGCCTTAATTAAAACTTAATAATGTTTTATAAATCTATTAAAGCTTTTTAAAATTCCTTAATAGCGCCTTAACTTAGCTTTATAATAATAAAATTAGCCTTATTAAGTTTCTTTATATTTATAATATTTTTATAATTATAACTTTTTATTACTCTTATAATAATAAAGAAAATAAAATAATAGCTTTTTTTATTTTATATTATAAATTAACTACTTATAAAAAAACGCTTTTATTTATACTTTTTATAAGTTTAATTTAAAATTATAAAAACTTTAATAAGGCCCTTAATTATAAGGCTATTATAAGCCCTTTTATTTTATAATTTCTCCGCTTATAACGCTTTTATTAATTTAACTTTTTTATATTATTTTATAATATTTAAATATATTATAATATTTAAATATATTATAATATTTAAATATATTATAATATTTAAATATAAGGTTTAGGCGCTAGGGATAATTTTTAATATTTTTACTATATAATTACCGTTCTTTCTTTACTTTATACTTTACTTCTTACTCTACTCCTTACTTTACTTAGCCTTACTTAGCTTATTTAGCTTTTTTACCCTTTTTCTTACCTTACTTTTTACCTTATCCTCCGCGCTTAATAATACCTCTAATTTTTATAAGCTTATTTTTTAAGCTATTATTATTACTCTCCGCTATATATTTTAACGCTGCTAATATAAACTTTATAAAAGAAGATTTTAGTATTTAAATAAAGTTTAGCTTAAGCTTTAACTTTTTTTTTACTATTTCCCTTACTTTTATATTTTTACTATTCCTTTATTTTTCTTTATATTACTTACCTCCTCTACTTTACCCGCTCCCTTAACTCTATTCGCCTTTTTTTTATTTTCTCTAATTATTACCTACTTTAATTTACTCCTTAATATTAATATAATTAACTTTTATATATTCTATAAACTTCGCGCTTATAGTAACGCGGATACGGACTTCTTACCTTTATATTATAAGCGGACTCCGCTCCCTTTATTACCTTATAGTAATAATAAGCCGCGCTTAGAGTAATTCTAAGGGGGAGGGCAACGCTATATAAGTTAATTATAACTATAAAAATTTTTTACCTAAAATATAGCTTTACTCCGAATTATAATAGCTTTAAATTTAAAAATTTATTATATTTATTATTTTATTAAAAGCTAAAGTAAATATTAATAAAATTATTTTAAAAAATATTTTTATTTTTATATAAATAATTATTAAATAAATAGCGGAGCTTAAAAGAGTTTAGGGAGGCGCCCTTTTTATTTTAATTTTATTAGTTAATAATATTTTCTTAGCTATTATAGCTATAATTTCCTCTCTTTTTTATAACTTTAAGGGGAGCGGAAGTTTTTTAATATAAACTATAATTATAGCTAAAGCGCTAAAGAAAATTATTAAAAAGTAAGTTTTTAAATAATATAAATAATAGCTTATAATTTATTTTAACTCTATTATTACTCCGCTTTAAGTTTAAAGCTTTAAGGTAATAATAATAAATATTAATTATAAATTTTATAAATAAAATTAAGCTTTTATAATAAGGAAATTACTTAATAGTAATATTATAATAATATTTTAAGATATTATTTATAAGTACTAATTTAATTTAAAGTAGCTTTATATTATTTTTAAAAAAAAGTATACTTAACTAGTAAAAATTATACTTTTATTATAAAAAAATATTAGCGCGGGCCTTATAATAAAATAATAAGGAAGCGTTTTTAAAAAAGATTAAGTTATTAAATAAAATCTTAATAATATAATTATATATAAAAAAATATTATTTTAAAACTTAGCGGAGTTTTTTAATAATTATTATTAATAATATAATAAATATAAATTAAATTTATTATAAAAATATAATAAAATAAGCGGAGATTTTTAACGCTAAATTATATATATTAAAAGTTAAACTTTAATAATACTTTAAATATTACTAACTTAAATATATTATTAAATATTATATAATAAAGCTATAATATAATAAATATTTTACTACTTTATATATAAAAAGTAAATTTATTTACTTTATAGCTTATACGAAAAAACTATATTATTACTTTTTTTATTATAAGTTTTACTTTAAATAAAGTTAACTTTACTTTAAAATAAGAGTAATATAAGATTAGGTAAAAAATATATATATTACTTAACTTAAAAAGTTTATAAATTAGAATTATATATATACTACCTTTTCTCCCTTTTTAGCGCTAACTAGAAATTAATAATAGCTAAGGCGGAAATATTAGAGAGCGAATATAATAATACCTCCTTTTTTAACTTTAATTTTATACTTATTTATAGCTTCGCTATAATAATTTAGTTATTTTTCGAGATTAGCTATTATAAAGTTTATTATAAAATAATAAAAATTTTATATATATTTAAGCTATACTAATAAGGCTTTAATTAATTAGATTATTAAAGCTATTTTAATTAAACGCGGGGATTTAATTTATAATAATAATAATAACTAAGAGGATAAGTAAGCTATATAAACTTTATATTAGACTTAGTTTACGCGTACTCTTACTATTATAAAGTTTACTTTAGGGGAAATATCGGCTTTTTAATTACTAGTTAATACTTAACTTATTAAATATATAAAGTATTAAATATAAGTAAGGTTTAACTTAAAGCTTAGGTAATACTTAAGAGGAGGGTTTTATTTTAAGCTTTTTAGTTTCTCCTCCTTTTAGAATATATATAAGATAGTTCTAAGTAATATAAAGTATATTAGTATATAAATATTAATTAATTAATTAATTAAATATTAATATAATAAAAATAAGTATTTAAGCTATTACTTTATTCTTTACTTTTAGCTTTATTTTTAGCTTTAACTTTTATTTTAATAAATTTAAATTAAAAGTATATTAAACTTTAATAATATTTTTTAATATATATTTAAATTAGTTAACTTTAATATAATCTGCTACCCTTTAATTAATATTATTTTATGTTTAATTAAAATTAAATATTATATTATAAAAGATTTAAGCTATGCTCGAATAGCTAAGTTATATAAAAGTGCTTAGTGAAGTCTATATATATAATAAGCACGGAGTATATATAAGTATATACGATTAGTTAGCGCTATATATAAGCTACGCGCGGGCTATATATAAATTATAACCTTAAGTATATATATTATATATATCTTAAAACCTCTTAAGTTAACTTATATTAATAAAGTTAGCTTTATATAGAAATATTAAAGTATTAAACCTTAATAGTAAATTAACTTTAACTATAAATAACGCTAATACTTAATAAGCTACTATCGCCTAACTTTTAAAGTAATAAGCTATAATTATAAAACTATAAAACCTTATACGCTAGTAATATAAGTTTATATAGCTATTTAAATAATAATAGTTATATCCTTATTATAAGCTACTACTAATTAGGTTCTTATTTAATAGTAATAAGGATTTTTTTCTAATATAGCGCTCTTTTATATCTTATAAGCTATAAGTAAACTAAGCTTTTATTAATAACGCTTATAACTAATAAGTATTCTTACCTTAATACCGTTTTTTTATAATTTAAGCTAAGGTAGCTTTATTTTTTAAGTAAAGTAGCGAATATAAGTATAATCTTAATTACTTTATAAGCTACCTTAATATTATATTTACTAACTTATATTAGCGCTAAACTATTATAATAAAATTAAAGTACCTTATATAAGGTATTTCTAAGTTTTTTTTTAACTTCCTTATCCGCTTTAAAGCTAAGCTTATTTTAGCAAATAATATTAAGTAAGCTAATAAAATTAAAATTAAATACTTTTATTATATTTTTACCCTAGCCCTTTACTAATATTATATAAGGCGTAATATCCCCCTAACTAAGTATATTATTATTATTATATAAATCTATACTATTATTATAAATATTAAGTTATTCCGCCTTAAAAATAAAAGCTAGATATTTTTACCTTATATTCCTAAGCTATCCCCGGATATTTTAATAACTAATATATATTAAACTAGTACTTAGCTACGTTTTAATAAGTATAGCGGTCCTCCTTCTCGCAGCTAGTTTAGTTATAATAATAAAAACCGTTACTAGGCGGCCTAAGTTAATAATAATAAAATCGCGAAATAATACGTTAATAGCTATTACTTTTATTATAATAATATTAGCTATTTCTCGTATAAGTATAAACTTAACCCTTTACTTTTTATATTTTTAGTTTATTTTGCTAATATTATAAAAAAGGAGGAGGACCTTACTTTAACTTAAGGAAATAAGTCCCCCTTATAATAAATCTTTTCTAAGGGAAGGACTTATATAATATTATAGCTTATAAAATATTAGATAATTATTTTATAAGTATTAGTTAAAATATAAATTTACCTTTTTTTACTTTTATTTATAAATTTTATATTTTTTATTATTATATAAGCGAATAATAGCTATAATTATTATGCTATTATAAGCGAATTTTTTATTTAATATTATTAGCTTAAGTAAATTCCCCTCCCTTACTTATAAGTAATTTATATTATAAGATAAATATATTATTAGTAATATATACGCTTAAAGCTTTATTTATCTATTTATTAATCTCTTTATTTTACAGCTAATATTAATAATTAATAATTACTTATTATAATATATTTAATCTTAAGCTTTACTTAAGATTTAATTCTTAGCTTTTTTTTAATAGCGCGTAATAATATCTTACTATACTTTAATAAGCGGGAAATTATAATATATTTTGCTAATAACTTAGTTATCTCTTATTCTAAATCTTAGCGGGTTAATTACCTTATTATAGCTATCTTTAGCTCTATCTTTATAGCCTTTATTTAATATAAGTTTTAATAATAGATAAGCTATTAGTTTTTTACTATTAGTTTATAAGATATTTCTCGTATATTATATATTATTATATCCTCCTTAACTAAGACTTTTTTATTTCCTTTTAAGGCGTTAGACTTTGCTAACTTTTTTAATAAAGAGAAGGCGAGCGTTTTACCCCTTTACCGCGGTAATTATAATTATTATATCTAGCTTTGCTAATAGCCTAATAGCTTCTTACTTCCCTTACTTTAAAGGCCGCTTTATAATATATCTTATAAATATCTTCTCGAAATTTATAAATAAATTACTAACTTAGTAAATAAAAGGTAAATCCGCGCTAGCTTTTTATCCGCCGCCGGCCCTATCTTACTTACTAAGAAGCTTAATAATAAGTAGCGTTTTTATATTAACTATTATATTTTAAATAAAATAACGGAATAAAACTAATATTTTTTTCCTCTTATTAAAAAGATACTTTATAGCCTTTTTAGCGCCTGCTAGTTTATAAAGCTTAATATTCACGCTACGTTTTATAAGCTATATATTATAAAGTATTAAAGTTTCATATTTTAATACTTTTATATAAAGCTAACTTTATTAATATAAATTAACTTAAAAGGTTTTAAAATATATATAATATATATACTAAAAGTTATAATTAATATATAGCTTACGCGCGGCCCGCGTATAGCGCTAACTAATTATATATATTTATATATACTTTACGCTTATTATATACGTAGACTTAACTAAGCACCTTTGTATAATTTAGCTATTTAAGCGTAGCTTAAATCCCTTATATACCCCGCTACTTTAGGGAAAAAAGTATTTCTGGCCGCGGTATATACGCGTATAAGGTATAAGTTAAAATATCCCTTATATAGAAAATTTTTTTTTCTCCGCTTTTCCTTTTTCTCTTTAAGCTAGTTATATTATTTTTCTCGCTAAGTAATTTTTATATTTATACTTATTAATTTATTAGCTTATTAATATATTCTTATTATTATTTCTTATATTATTATTTCTATTTTTATTATTATTACTATTATTATCTTTTATCGCTATTATTTTTTAAGCTTTCTATATTTATTAAGTTATTTTCTTACTTTATTAATATATTATTTAGTTAGCTATAATTATTATTTTATATAATAAGCGGATATATTATAAAAGGAGACTTAAATAATAATAATATTACTATATTATAAAAAGTAAAATATTTATATATACCTTATATTTAAGATTTTTATAATAGCTATAATATTAAGTATTAATAAAGCTATAAAGCGGCTTATAAGGCGTATAAATTATAGCGAAAATAATACTTTTAAGAAAAATATTTATTCGCTATAAATATATATTTACGCTAGGCTATTTATAATTTATATATAATAGTTAAAAAAAATAAACTATCGCTTTACTTACTTATACTTATATTAAAAGAGTCCCTAGCCGCTACGCTTACTTAATACCTAAGTTTATTACTTATATTAATTATTTTTAAGCTATATTAGCTATAGCTTATATTACTTTACGCTTAGTAATAAACCTTTACGCCCTTATTATACTTAATTAATAATACTCCTTTAGGCTTATCCTTACCGCTAATAATATAATTATTATTTTTACCCTTTATACCTTAACTTATAGTATATCTATAATAATAATATAATATTATTAATATTAATAATAATAATAAAATATACTTATTTTTAAGCTTGATTTTCTTATAACGCGGTATAAGGCCTCCTTTTAGCGATAAAAAGAATATTAGCGCTAAATCTTTAACTAATAGCGTAATAAGTAAGCTACTTATATTATAAATTACTAAGCTAATATTAATATATATAAGCGTAAGAATAAGAAATATAATAATATTTTACGCTAGATATTTATAACGCTTATTAATTTATTTAAATTATTTAGCTTAGCTAGCGCCGCTCCCGCCGCCTTATAATACTCTTTTACTATTAATTTATATATATTACTTAGCTTTTAATTATTAGCCGCTTATATATATTACTTATCTTCCCCTTTTTTTTTATATTAAAAAAGTAAATTTACGCTTATTAATAAGC
The DNA here is from genome assembly GCA_003339415.1 of Ophiocordyceps camponoti-saundersi (nom. inval.). Taxonomy (NCBI): domain Eukaryota; kingdom Fungi; phylum Ascomycota; class Sordariomycetes; order Hypocreales; family Ophiocordycipitaceae; genus Ophiocordyceps; species Ophiocordyceps camponoti-saundersi. Next base: position 15,192 of record PDHQ01000231.1, on the reverse strand, counting down.
CTAGCGCGCGTAGCGCGGGGGCTAGATAGGGAGGAATCCCGCTACTATTATTACTATATATATTTCCGCCGCTTTATAATTCGCCCTCCCCTACTTAAAAATATATTTATTATAAATTAATATTAATATTTATTTATAGCTAGCGCTATAATAATCTCCTAAGCAAATTAATTACTATAAGTAATTTTATTATTAAAATAGATAATATAAATATTAGCTTAAAGCTAATATAAAAAAAAATAAAAAAAGATAAGGGGTAAAAAAGAGGTAAGAGGGTTATTTTACTTAAAAAGAATATTATTTAAAAAGGATAATTAGCTTAGAGGATAAAATAAATAAATATATAATTAAGTTTACTTTAAGCTATTATAAAAATATATATTATTTTATATAAACTTAAATTAGTTTAATATTATATAGTAATTAAAACTATTAAGCGGCTTTTACGTAAAAGTAATATAGCTTTTCTATTTTATAAAAATAAAATAATAAGGCGGATTATTTAATAGGCGGCGGCCTTTTATATTTTTCGTAATAAGGATTTCCTTAACTTTATATTTATTAAAAAATAGGTTATTATAAGAGAAATATAAAAAAAAGTCTAGCTAAGAGTTAGCTAATAATAAAAAAAGTAAAAAGTTACTAATAGCGCGTTTAATAAAATTAATATAAAAAATAAAGTAAATATTAAGTAATATATCTAAGGTAATAGTAAGCGGTATTAATATAGCTATTACCTTATACTTATTTTTAAAATAATTAAGCTTTTAAAATAAATAATTAAATTATATATATATAAAGTTAAGCTATATAAAATTACTTATTTAGAATTATTCTATAAAATAATAAGATTTATTAAATAAATCTTTTTATTATTACTAAGCTTAAGTAATAAAAGCTTAAGGTAGCTTAATATTATTATAAAAGTAATAAGCGAATATTATAGCTTAACTTTTTAAAGATAAGATTAAAGCGATAACTTTAAATAAATAATCTAAAAAAGTAATATTAAAGCTATAAAGTAAGCGGTTAGGATTTACGCTTATTATAAATAAGTCCTAGTTATTTAAAAATAAGCTAATACGCTAGTAAATAATAAAGCTAGTTAAACTATAAAAAAGAGATTATATAATAAAGGATAGCTTATACTTTTTAGTTTATATATTTTATATTACTATTATTTTAAAGATAGTAAGCTATAAAAAGAAGTTTTTATACCCTAATAAGGCGGTAAAAAGTAAACTAAAAATAACCTATTTAGTTTAACTTATAGTTAGAGATAAACTCCTAAAAGAAGCTATAAAATTACTATTAATATTAGATAAAATATTCGGCGTATTACTTAGTATTTATTAATATTATAGCCTTAAGCTAAATATATTTAAAAAGATAATTTATACTAATTATAATAAAATAAAGCTAAGATTTATTAAAAGTAAAAAGCTTAGTTATAAAGTTTATTAAAAAAGTAATTTAAAATTATTTAAGTAAAAGTAATAGCTAAAATAGTTTTTAGCGCTATTAGTAATTTAAATAATCTTTATAATATTAATAATTATAAATAAAATATACTATATTTATAAATATCTTATTTTAATAAAATCCCTATTAAAAAAATATAAAAATAATATTTTTACTAAAGTATCTTATTATAAAAGAATTATATATTTATTAAATAAGTATAATAATTATTAGATATTATCTCTCTATACCTCTTTATATCTACTATACGATATATATATAGAGGATAGTATAGATATAGGGAAGCCTCTAATAAAATATATATCACTACCTAAGTCGTGCCTTATATAACTTAGGAGGTAGGAGGTAGCTTAAATAAGAAGAAAGAGAGTATAGAAGTAGAGTATTATCTAGCTATATAGCCGCTTTTCCTCGTACGATAAAGGAAAAATATCTATCTCTAATTATACTTAATTTAAGTTACCTTTACTTTCTCTTACTTATATATATATATAAAAATTACTTAATATTAATTAATAGTTATACTAGTTATTATTAGTTAACTATAAATTAGCTAAAGTAATAAGATAGGTATTATATAATACCGAAAAGCCCTTATACTCGCTATTAACCGATACTTATACTTTTACCCTATTTCTTAATACTAGTTTTTACTAAAGAGCTATTTTTACCTAATACTATTATTAAGACTAAAAGATTAAAGTAACGTACGATACCTACTAATAATAAAATCCTTACCGAAAAGCTATATTTAGCCCGGTATTTTTTACTAGTTTTATAATACTACTTTTAATAACGTTCTAGAAATATAATAATAATAATATAGCTTTTATAATTTTAGAAGTTAAATAGGAAATAATAAATATATTAACTATAATAACGGTAATAAATAAGACTTTAGCTTTATATAATAAAATAATAAAAAAAAGCGAAGTTAACCCTTATATCTAAACTTAAAATATAAACCTAGTCTATTAAGATATATAACTTAACTTTATATATCCTCCTAATAAGGTCGAATTAATAATATTTATTACTCGGCAGATATATAATATTATTTACTTTAACTTTTATAAAGATAACCTTCTTCGTACGATCTAATCGGAGTTTTAAGGATAAACTTATTACTAGCTAAAATATATCTACCGTATATTCCTAAAAAAACTTACTTAAATTTTAGTCGCCCGATATATCTTACTTATCGGAAACGGTATATTAATTAAACGCTTTATATAACTCCTTAAAACTAAATTAGAAAACGTTTTACCTCCTAACTTATAAGAAGCCCCTTCTATATAGTTAGATTACCCTCTTTTTTCTAAACTAACTTTTCTAAGTTATACGATATAAGCTTTATACTTAATATAGCCCCCTAAGTTAAGATATATTTTAATATAGCTATTATAAAGTATCTTAGCTAAACCCTTACTTCGTACGACTTATACGTAAAAGTTAACTATTTTATATAACTTATATATATAGCTATTTTTAGTAACCCTAACTTAGACCCTCCCGGAACCGATAAATTAAGCCTTAATAAGGATTATACGAGTTTATATACTATTATTAATATAAAAAGTAGTAAATAAACTAATCTCCTTAGATAAGGTTACCGCCTTCTTTAAAAGTTAGCGAAAAGATTAGAACTATATAAGGTAGCTATATAATATATTAATTAATAAGGCTAGGATTTTTATTAGCTATTACTCTTATATTAATATAACGGAAGATTAATTTTACGCTATTTTTCCGAATATCTTTTTAGATAATGCTTAGAACTATTATTTATATTTTATTAGATTAGATAAATAATAAGATAAAATTTATACTTTTTTAGATACGTATTTTAATACTTATATAAACTATTCGTTATATTAGATAAATTAAACTACTTTTTCTTTTAATATTATATAATAAGAAAACTCTAATAAAACTATAATAAATTTACTCGATACCCTCCTTAATAAACTTTAACTTATTTAACGAGCCTTTAAACCTAATTATTAAGGAGAAAAGTAACTTCTTATTATTATCGTATAAGCTTATCGTAGCGTTTTAGAACTTAAATTAGCTATAATATTTTAAGATATATTATACGAAATATTTATTAATTACTTTTATTCCTCTTTTACTATTACTATAAATAAAACTACTAATTAGTTCTTTATTAAATAACGCTACCTTAATTATAATAAGTATTATATAAACTTAGGATAATCTTTTTTTACTTCTCGCTAATAACGATCGCCCCTTATATAACGTTTTTCCCTATAGCGACGCTAGTTCTAACTTTATATAATATAAAAATACTTTATATATAAAAAAGAAAAATATTAATCTACGAATTATAAGTTTAATAATATTTAACGTATATATAAGTAATACCTTACTAGTTATAAAAAAACTAGCTAGAACCCCCTTATAAAGGAAGAATTTAGCGTATTCCTCCTATTATACGAAAGTTCTAATAAATAAGATTCCTAGTTTTTATAATTATATAATAAAAACTCCGATATTAAAAAAGAAATCGTTAGCGGCGAAAACGCGGTTTTATTTTTTACTATAATAGCTTATATATACCGCCTTACCGGCGATAATATCTACTAATTAAAAGCCCTAGCAGTTCTTATAGAATAATTCTTTTTTTCTAATATATATTATATAATATACTAAGGCAAGCTTTAAGATATAGAAGCTACGTAAATCTTAACCGTAAGTAAACTATAAATAGAAGCTTATATTTAGGAATACCTTCGTATAATTATTAACTAGACCCTAACTAAGAATATAATTTATTTTAGCTTCTTAGAATTTACTAAGCTAATCGGAACTATTATCGTACGAAACCCCCTTAGTAAAGTCTTTTACTATATTCTTAATATTTCTACCCCGTTCCTTTTCTATCTTAAAGATACTAACTACCTTTATACTTTTTATAATAATATAAGGGATATTATTATATAATATAATAATATAATAGTTTCTATTATTAGGAAATAAAAATATTTATTTTTTAATATCTTAAAATAAGAATTTATATTATATTATATAAAATAAAAGTTATAATAGCTTTACTAATATTTTAGCTACCCTTATATATAATAATTTTATAACTTACTAAAAAAGGCTAGTTTTTCGGATATAACCCTTATAGCTTTTAAATTAATCTAATATTTATATTACTAATATTAATTATATAACTTAAAACTTTAGCGATTTAAATTCTCCCTTAAAGATAATTATAATTTTAACTACTTACTAGTTATTAATATTTTTTACCTTTATAATAAGCCGGTCCTATACGCTATCGATAAAGCTATATCTTTCTAAGCTACTACCTTTATATAAAATATATCGGCAGTAAACGCTTAGAACGCCTTATATAAGTGCTAGATTTATATATATTAAGGCCTACTAAATATTATCTCTTACGATACTAGGACTAACTTTTCCTCTTTAGAATTTTATATAAATACGAAACTACTTAGCACTATATATAAAAAAGTGCCCGTTAAAGCGTATTAGGCGATTAGTAAGGTTATATATATATACGCCCCTTTTAAGCGGGCGTATAATATCTTATAATAAGAAATTAGCACTAAGACTAATAACGTAACTATTTTTTAAATAGCTATTAAGGCTATTAACGATATAGCTAAACTAAATAGCCTTATCTTAATATTTTTTATTTTTAGCGCTTACCTTTATATTTCGTATAATTTACCCCTAGCCCTTAATATTATTATAAAAGCTTAAGTAATTTAGCGCGCTATAAAATAAGTATAATAAATTAAGGCGCGAGCGGATATTTTACGCGCTCTCTATACCTAAAATAAACCTAACTTATACGATATTTTATCGCTTCTTTTTTAAAGCGAAGTTTTTATTTAGCGTAAAAAGGATAAATAATAAGATCCTTTCTATATTTCTAGTTTCGATAGCTAGGTTATTATCCTTAAACTCCTTATAGGATTAACTAAATTTTATATAATATAGGTTAAACCCTATCTTTACTCCCTCCTTACTATACTTATAGAAAAAAAAGTATAGTTTAAAATCTTAATTATACCCTTATATAATAAAAACTTATATAAAGCTTTTCCTTTTATATTCGTTATTACGAAGGAAAAAAATAACTATATACTTACTATATAATTATAGTAATAAGGTATTATTACTACCTTAGGATAACTATTTAAAGCCTCCGACTATAAGGAAATTAATACCCTTTTTATATAGGAAATCTTTACCTTTATCCGATATAACCCTTCCTTAGACTTTATAAAATATATTTTTAAAACGCGTCTTATATAAGAAATAAAAAACTTAAATAATAGCTTTTACGAAAAATCCCGCCTAATTATTTAGGGCTATAAAGATAATAGTAAAGAAGAAATCCTTATATAATTACTTATAATTCTACGTATATTATAGCGCCTCCTTTTTACTTTTAAACTTACCTTTATAAAGTTATATAACTACTAAGGTAAACTATAAGATATTACGTAAGCGTATATATAGTCTGCCGATCTTTTAAATTATACGATATATATATACTTTCCTAAAAAACTATAAGATTAATATCTACCCTATACTCTTTTATATATTAAGAAGCCGCTATATAAGCTAGTAAAATTAAAATTATACTAGTTGAAGATATATTATAATTATTATTATACGAACTTTTATATAATACCCTTATTATATAACTTATATCTTTTATTTATAATAGCCGGCCCTAACTTATTTAGAATAATAAGCTTATAGATAAATAATATATTCTTTTTTACGTCCGATATATTCTCTAAACTTAAGGAAAATAAGTTAAAATAAGCAAAGCTTTATATAAAGCTTAAAATATTCCTTACTAATAGCTTATCTATTAACTTTAACGGTAATCGTATTATACGCAAATCGTATAATATTATTCTTATATAGAAAAAATAAGTAAAAGGCCTTTACGTTAATAACTTAGCCGCTAATACTACCTCGTAGGACTTTATTAGCTAGCGAGCCTAAGGAGTATATATTACTTCTACTTATTAACCGGAGGCGTTATATAACCTTATAGTAGCCGCTTAAGTAACTGATCCTTCCTCGTAAGATATTTTAGCTCTTAATAAATATATCTAATAATAGATTAATAATACTGCCTATAGTTTATAGTTTATTCCGCTTAACTTATCTTCTACGAAACTATTTATTTTTATAAATAGGTTATTTACGAATAATAAAGACCTTACCTTATAGCTTAATACCTTAATTATCCTTAGTAAAGAAAACCGGTCCTCTAACTTATTTATTATATAAGGTAATATCTTTTACTAAACCTTTATAAAGTATAAAAAGGTTACTTAAAATATCTTAGTAAGCGAACTTTATAGTATAGTAAATAGCGTTAATATTAGCCTAGCTTTTTACTTAACTATTTAAGCTATTATATAATCTTTAGGCACGCCTCCGATCCCCTTTATTCTCTATATAAACTTACGTTTATTATATAACTACTTAGTAAAGCTTAGCTTAATAATAGAAAAATAGCTAATAATCGATATTATAGCTATTTGTAAATTATATAAGCGTAAGGAAATTTTAGAAATATAATAAATTAATAATAAGAATAACTTAGCTAATACTTATATTAAGGATAGCCCTAACTTAGCCTTATTAACTTTTATTTCTATAAATTTTTATAAGTTATAGATTAAAGCTATTATCTAATAACTTACCTAAGTTATACGAAACTTATACTTTTTTCTTTCTTATATTTCTACTTCGTTTAACTTTTTATCCTTACTTTCTTATTTTTTTTATATTTTTACGTTTTTTTTCTATTATTTTTATATAAAAATTACTATTAATTCTTTTTAGGTATTATCTAACTTTTACGCTTAATTTTAAAAAAAAGTAAAGCTATAAGTCCTAAACGCCTAATTTTTTTTTCTTTTTCTTTTTCCTTATTATCTAACCTTACTATTACTTCTTTTCTACCCCCGCCCCCTACTACTTATTCTCTAAGATAGTAATATATTCCTCCGTATTAGGAAGCGCTCCGCCTAGTATTACTATTACCTATCCCCGCTACTAGCTATTAAATAACTTAATAAGAATAATTACTAAAATATAAGGTACTAGCTTAAAAGTTTACGATACTTAGCCCTATTATACTAAAAAATATCTTATTATATAAGACTACTATATATAAGTAATATAAGCCTTATTATTATTTATTTAATATATATTAAATAAGTAAAGATTTCTAATATAGATATAATATAATTTTACTATTACCCTACTATAACTTATAAGTAAAATTACTAAAAAATAACTTAAATATTAGATAATAATAGCTTTAATATACTTAGGATCCTAAGTATTATTAAAGCGGATAAAGATATTAGATAATAATATAGCTATTAATTAGATCTCCGCTTACTACTCTCTTATTAGTATTATTATTATATAATAGCTAGACCTTTCTTTTTTATATTTAAAGATATTTACGATATAAAGTGCTAGTTATTCTCCTTATTATAAAATATATAAACTTAGTAAAACTTAAGTTAATAAGCTATAACGCTATTAGGATAGGGAAATATATTATATAACTAATAACTATTAATAAAAATAACTTAAGTATATTATATAACTTATTAATCCTTATTAAAGATTTTTTTAGTTATTATTATTATTTTTATTAATTAGCTTAAAGAAAAAAGAAAAAAGAAAGGAAGAGAAAAAGAGAGAGAGAGAGGGAGCGAGGAGGGGTTTTTATACCCCTCTAAAGGCGGTAAGAGGCGGCAGAATCCGATTTTTAATTCTTATTTTTCGTAATATTTTTTAGTATTTTTAATATAAGGTTATAGAAAATCGGTTTTCTACTTATTTTTCTTAATATTACGATTATAAGAGACCTTTATAGTAAAACTTTATAAAAATATATTACGGGTTAGATTATATAATAACCTAATTTTTATTTTTTAGCTAGTAGCTTATTTTCTTTATCTCTTTTTACTACGGTATTATAGGCGTTATTTACTTTTAGAGATTTTTTCGATTATATACTTATTTAATATTATATAATTATTTTTCTTTAAAAACGTTTACCTTTTAAAAAAACAGAGTTTTTTTCTTTATATAATACCTTTTTATTTAATATATCTTTTTATAAAAAGAAAAAGTTAAATATTAGATATTATCTCTTTATACCTTTTTATATCTATTATACGATATATATATAGAGGATAGCACGGATATAGGGAAGCTTTTAACGAAATATATATTACTACCTAAGTTATACTTTATATAACTTAGGAGGTAGGAGGTAGCTTAGATAAGAAAAAGGAGGGTATAGAAGTAGAGTATTATCTAGCTATATAGCCGCTTTTCCTCGTACGATAAAGGAAAGGTATCTATCTCTAATTATATTTAATTTAAGTTACCTTTGCTTTCTTTTACTTATATGTACGTGTAAAGACTACTTAATAATAATAAAAAATTCTTACTTAGGAACTAAAAGATAGCTTTAGAATTATAATTACTTATAAGTAAAAAAGGAGTAAATTATAACTTACTTATAAGTATTAGCTTTTAATAAAAACTTTTAAATAAAAAAATAAATTACTTAATAGTAAATATTATAAAGCGGATTAATATAAAAAGCTATTAATTAAAATCTTTATAAGGTTTTATTTTAAAAAAAAGCTAAGGTATAAAAAATAAAAAGTAAAGTAAAAAAAGAGTTAAGTAAGGCTAGGCTAAATTAAACTAAATTTAACTTAAAAGAATTAATAAAGATAAGCTATATAATTTAGCTATAATAGTTTTTTATATTACGGCGTTCTTACTCCTTTCGAAAGAGAATATCTAACTACGACGCTTACACGCTAAGGCGGTACTAAAATTAAAAATTAAAAAAAATAAGTATCTTAGCTTAATACGTCTAATATTTTATTATCGCTTTAAATATAGTAAAATACTTAAAAGCTTTATAATTAGTTAAAATCGAAAATAGTTAAGTTATATTATATAACTTAGTAAACTATACCTTAAGGTAAGAAATAATAATAAAAAGCTTCTTATTATAAATTATATAATTTTATTTTATAAAGAGAAATTTTTTAAAATAATATATAACTAGCTAGAGAATATAGTCCGCGCTAACTTAAAAAAATAGCTACTTATAGCTTTACTAAAATAATTAGCTTTTATAATTATATTATAATTAGGGTTTTATTAAGCGAAAAAAAGGCTAATATAAAGGTAAACTTAAGTATATTAAAAGTAAGCTAATACTTATTAGTTTAGTAAAAAAGAGCGCCTTACTTTATAAGGTTAATAAGCGGGGCTATAAAGTTAGAGAAATAAGGTATAAAGTTATAGTAAAAGTTAGTAAACTTTAGAAAATTATAAACGCCCTAAATATAAGTTAGCGCCTCTTATTTAAAAATAATAAAAACTTTAGTAAGGTCCGGTCTTACTTTTTTACTAATATAAATAGTAAATTTTAAATATTTAATTTTATAGATAATAAAATTATATTTATTAAAGTTAAGGAAAAGCTTAGCTTAGCGGAGATATAATAGTATAATATATACTTTATATTAATAATTAGAATATAAGCTACCTTAGTAAATAAGAATATTATTTAAATATATTATAATAAAGTTTTTTAAGAAATCGCTTAAGGTAATATTAATATAGCGTTAAAATATAGTAAGTATACTTATAAGACTAAAAAGATAAATAAAGTACTTAAAAAAGCTAAATTATATATAAAAAGTAATTAAGTATTTATCGCCCTTTATAATATATAGCTTATAAAAATAATATAAATATTAAGCTTTATAAACTAGTAAGCGCTAAAAAAGCTATAAAGTATCTTCTTAATAAAGAGAAAAAGGTACTAGTTTTACTCTATTACTTTATTTAAAGCGTAATAGTTAATATAAAAACGCTACTTATTACCGGGCTTTTTAATAAGTAAAATAAGGGCGGCGGCAGATAAAAAGCTAGTACGGATTTAACTCTTATTTATTAAATTAATAATTTATTTATAAACTTTAAGAAGATATTTATAAAAAATATTATAAAGCGGCCTTTAAAGTAAAGGAGGTAAGAAGCTATTAGGCTATTAGTAAAGCTAAATATAATAATTATTATTACCGTAATAAGGGGGTAAGACGCTTATTTTTTTTATTAAAAAAGTTAGTAAAGTTTAACGCTTTAAAAGGTAATAAAAAAGTCTTAGTTAGGGAGAATATAATAATATATAAAATATAAGAAATATCTTATAAACTAATAATAAGAAATTAATAGCTTATTTACTACTAAAACTAATATTAAATAAAAGCTATAAAGATAAAGCTAAAGATAGCTATAATAAAATAGTTAACTTATTAAAATTTAAAATAAGAAATAATTAAGTTATTAGTAAAATATATTATAATTTCCTACTTATTAAAATATAGCGAGATATTATTATATACTATTTAAGGAAAGCTAAGAATTAAATCTTAAATAAAGCTTAAAATTAAATATATTATAATAAGTAATTACTAACTATTAATATTAGCTATAAAGTAAATAAAGTAATAAATTAATAAGTATAGCTAAAAATATATATATTACTAATAGCGTATTTATATTATAATATAAATTACTTATAAATAAAAGAGGGGAATTCGCTTAAGCTAATAATATTAAATAAAAAATTCGCTTATTATAATATAATAATTTTAGCTATTATCCGCTTACGCGGTAATAAAAAATATAGAATTTATAAATATAAGTAAAAGGAAAGGAGGTAAGTTTATATTTTAACTAATATTTATAAAATAATTATTTAATATTTTATAAGCTATAGTACCGCGCGAGTCCTCCCCTTATAAGAGACTTATTATAAGGGGAACTTATTTCCTTAATTTAAAGCGGGGTCCTCCTTCTCTTTTATAATATTAGTAAAATAAATTAAAAATATTAAAAGTAAAAGGTTAAGTTTATACTTATATAAAAAATAGCTAATATTATTATAGCAGAGTTAATAGCTATTAATATATTATTTTATAATTTTATTATTATTAACTTAGGCCGCTTAGTAATAGTTTTTACTATTATAGCTAAACTAGCTATAAGAGGTAGGACCGCCGCGTTTATTAAAACGCGGCTAAGTACTAGTTTAATATATATTAATTATTAGAGTATCTAAAAATAGCTTAAAAATATAAGGTAAAGGTACCTAGCCTTTATTTTTAAAGCAGAATAACTTAATATTTATAATAATAGCGCGGATTTATATAATAATAATAATATACTTAGTTAGGGGGATATTACGCTTTATATAATATTAGTAAAAGGCTAAGGTAAAAATATAATAAAAGTATATAACTTTAATTTTATTAGCTTATTTAATATTATTTACTAAAGTAAGATTAGCTTTAAAATAAATAAGGAAGTTAGAAAAAAACTTAGAAATATCTTATATAAGGTATTTTAATTTTATTATAATAGTTTAGCGCTAATATAAATTAGTAAATATAATATTAAAGTAATTTAAAAAGTAATTAAAGTTATACTTATCCTTACCGCTTTATTTAAAAAATAAAGCTACCTTAGCTTAAATTATAAAAAAAGTATTAATATAAGAATATTTATTAATTATAAGCGTTATTAATAAAAGCTTAGTTTACTTATAGCTTATAAAATATAAGGGAGCGCTATATTAGAAAAAAGTTTATATTACTATTAAATAAGGACTTAATTAGTAGCGGCTTATAATAAAAATATAACTACTATTATTTAAATAGCTATATAAACTTATACTACTAGTATATAAGGTTTTATAATTTTATAATTATAGCTTATTACTCTAAGAGCTAAGTAATAATAGCTTATTAAATATTAGCGTTATTTATAGTTAAAAGTTAATTTATTATTAAGGTCCGATACTCTAATACTCTAATATAAAGCTAACTTTATTAACTTAAATTAACTTAAGAGGTTTTAAGATATATATAATATATATACTTAAGGTTATAATTTATATATAGCTTGCGCGCGGCCCGCGTATAGCGCTAACTAATTATATATACTTATATATACCCCGCGCTTATTATATATATAAACTTAACTAAGTAGCTTTACGTAACTTTACTATTTAAGCGTAGCTTAAATTCCTTATATAAAAGGTAATAAATACTTAACTACTTTCTATATATAGTTTAGCCTTTTTAAGTACCTTATTTACCTTTTTAGTCTTATAAGTACGCTTACTATATTTTAACGCTATATTAATATTACTTTAAGCGATTCCTTAAAAGACTTTATTATAATATACTTATATAATATTTTAATTTACTTAAGTAGCTTATATTTTAATTATTAGTATAAAGTATATATTATATTATTACGCTTTTACTAAGCTAAGCTTTTCCTTAACTATAATAAATATAACTTTACTATTTATAAAGTTAAATATTTAAAGTTTATTATTTATACTAATAAAAAAGTAAAATTAAACCTTATTAAAGTTTTTACTATATTTAAATAAGAGGCGCTAACTTATATTTTAAGCGTTTATAGTTTTTTAAAGTTTATTAACTTTTATTATAATTTTATATTTTACTTTTCTAACTTTATAACTTTACTTATTAACTTTAGAAAGTAAAGCGCCCTTTTCTATTAAACTAATAAATATTAGCTAACTTTTAATACGCTTAAGTTTAGTTTTATATTAGCTTTTAACTTTTATATATTTTACGGATTTCGCGCTTATAGCAACGTAGATATAAACTTCTTATTCTTATATTATAAGCGGACTTTACTCCCTCCGTTATATTATAGCGATAGCTAGCTACGCTTAGAGTAACTCTAAGGGGGAGGGTAACGCTATATAAGTTAATCGTAACTATAAAAATTTTTTACTTAAAATATAGCTTTACTCCGAATTATAATAATTTTAAACTTATAAGTTTACTATATTTATTACCTTATTAGAAGCTAAGGTAAATATTAATAAGATTATTTTAGAAGATACTTTTATTTTTATATAAATAATTATTAAATAAGGAGCGGAGTTTAAAAAAGTTTAGGAAAATACCCCCTTTACTCTAACTCCGTTAGTTAATAATATTTTTTTAGCTATTATAACTATAATTTCCTTTTTTTATAGCTTTAAGGGGAGCGGAACTCCTTTAATATAAGCTATAGTTATAGCTAAAGCGCTAGAAAAAATTATTAAAAAGTAAGTTCTTAAGTAATATAAATAATAGCTTATAATTTATTTTAACTTTATAACTATTTTACTTTAAGTTTAAGGCCTTAAGGTAATTATAATAAATATTAATTATAAACTTTATAAGTAAAGCTAAGCTTTTATAGTAAGGAAACTATTTAGCGGTAATATTATAATAATATTTTAAGATATTATTTATAAGCTTTAATTTAATCTAAAATAGCTTTATACTACTTTTAAAGAAAAAGTATATTTAATTAGTAAAGGTTATATTTTTATTATAAAAAGGGTATTAGTATAAGCTTTATAATAAGGCGGTAAGGAAGCTTTTTAGAAAAAGATTAAGTTATTAAATAAAGTTTTAATAATATAATTATATATAAAGAGATATTATTTTAAAACTAAGCGGAGTTTTTTAATAGTTATTATTAATAATATAGCGGATATAAACTAGATTTATAATAAAAATATAATAATATAAGCGAAGATTTTTAACGCTAAACTATATATACTAAAAGTTTAACTTTAATAATATTTTAAATATTATTAATTTAAATATATTATTAAATTTTATATAATAAAGCTATAATATAGTAAATATTTTATTATTTTATATATAAAAAATAAGTCTGCTTACTTTATAACTTATAAAAAAAGACTATATTATTATTTTTTTTATTAAGAGTTTTACTTTAAGTAAAATTAACTTTACTTTAAAATAAGAGTAATATAGAATTAAGCGAAAAATATATATATTACTTAACTTTAAAAGTTTATAAACTAAAGCTCCGTATATATCGCCCCTTCTCCCCTTTTAGCGCTAACTAGAAATTAATAATAGCTAAGGCGGAAACGCTAAAAAGTAAATATAATAATACCCCCTCTTTTAACTCTAATTTTATACTTATTTATAGCTTTATTATAATAATTTAGCCGCCTTTTAAAATTAGCTATTATAAGGTTTATTATAAGATAGTAAAACTTTTATATATACTTTAGCTATACTAATAAAGCCTTAATAAATTAGATTATTAAAGCTATTTTAATTAAATATAAAAATTTAGTTTATAATAATAATAATAGCTAAAACGATAAGTAAGCTATATAAACTCTATATTAAACTTAGTTTATATATACTCTTACTATACGGAGTCTGCTTTAGGGGAAATATTAGCTTTTAAATTACTAGTTAATACTTAACTTATTAAATATATAAAGTACTAAGTATAGATAAGGTCCGACTCGAAGCTAAGGTAACGCTTAAAGGGAGGGTTTCACTTTAGGTCCTTTAATTTTTCCCCCTTTTAAAATATATATAAGATAGTTTTAAGCTATATAAGGTATATTAATATATAAATTATTATTATTATTATTATTATTATTATTATTATTATTATTATTATTATTATTATTATTATTATTATTATTATTATTATTATTATTATTATTATTATTATTATTATTATTATTATTATTAT
>PDHQ01000230.1:0-56548 GCA_003339415.1 Ophiocordyceps camponoti-saundersi (nom. inval.) | reverse complement strand
AATAAAGGTATAAATAACTAATATAAAAATATAATAACTACTTTATAATATAATATAGAAAATCTAGTATTTTATTATATTTATTATATAAATAAATAACTAAGGTTATTATTTTATACCTTAAAAGTACTAGTATAATATATTATTACCTTTATATATAAGGCTCCGGCCCTCTAAAGCTAAGAATAATATAAACCTTTAAGACCTTATACGGATCTATTACGGTCGGCGTTTCTAGACTTTATAGAAATAGGTAATATAGAAAGCCGAAAATTAAACTAACTATAATACTTTCCGGACTTCCGAAAATACTCCTAAATATATTATCTTCTAGCATATAGAATAACCCTCTCCTTAACCGGAAAGGTTATTACGTTTATAAGAAATTAAGTATTTAGAGAAGAGGTTTTTCCTACTACTTAGTAGATAGTAATTTAATTACTTACTCTTTTCCTTACTTTCTAAATAATTCTATTATTAACTTATTATTATAAAACTATTACTATTCTAATCTAATTTAAACGCGCTTCTATATCTAATAATCTTATTATTTAAATCTTTATTACTAAATAATTAATTATCTTCCTAACCTTAAACCGATCGAAAGTGCTATCTAACTTCTATCTTATACTTATATAGTAGTAATTCCTCTTACTTTAAAAAGGCTATAAAAAATCTAAAGAAAATAATAAAAATACTTACGGATAGATAAGCTATACCTTAGCTAAGAAATATATCTTCTAAGGTTCGGTACGATTTTTCGAAGCTTTAGGGCTCGAAGAAATATCTTACGTAAGCTTTACGTATAGAAAATGCCCTTATTTATAAGAAACTTTAACTTACTATATAGTAAAAAGGTAATATTAAAGCTAAAGACGCCTTAGCCCTTATAAGGCTATTTATCGATAACGGTCCCTTAACGTAAATAAAGTATATTAAAGATACTAAAGTTACCTAAGATAAGTTAAAAAACCTTTATAATCCCTTTTCCTTTATATTAAATTTCCTTCTTATAAGGGATTTATTTAATACGTATTATACAGAAGGTAATATAGAAGTTTATCTTAATAAGATAAAATTAAGCTATAAAGAGCTTCTTTTTAAAAATATCGAGATACCCGAAATCGTTATAATAAGCTTAACGCTTATAAGCTTACGAAACGAATATCGAGGCTTTATAATAAATATTATATAAGCCTTACGAAACGACGAAAAGGCGTATACTTTCGAGACCCTCTTTTCTTCCCTTATTAACGAAGAGAAAAAAAACGCTTCTTCGGCTATTTTTAAAAAGGTTTTAAATACCTCTTATAAAGGTAAGAAGCCTTATAAGTAAAAGAAAGAAATTATTTTTTGCCCGAATTGCAAAAATAAAGGGCATAAAGTAGATTTATACTAGTACCTATACTCCTATAAAGCCCTTAATTAGTAGGAATAAAAGGATACCTTTTCGGAAGAAAAGAGAAAAATATAGTAAATAAAGGCTTTATTAAAAGCCCGGAAAGAGAGGAAAATAAAGGAAAAAATCATAGCTATTGTGAATTCCCCTATTAGTCCTATTCTAAAGAAAATAAAAAATCCTTATTATAAACCGGCTTGAAAAATAACTAAGAAAACAGTCCTTCTTATAAAAAACAATCGAATAACTAAATTAAATTCAAATAAAGAAGAGATTAAAGAAGAATAAGAAGAAATTAAAGAAGAATAAAGGGAATAATCTAATTCTAACGAAGAAGTCAAATTTATCGATATCCCTATATAGGTAAATAATACCTTTCTTCCTTCTATTAATAATATAACTAATAATAATACTATAATATCTATAGATTTAAATATTAATAGTAATAGATTATAAAGGATATAAAATTCTGTTTTTTTTACCTCTAATACTTATAGTAATAATAAAAATATAATATATTTCCTTTACGATATAGGTATAATAAAGTATATAGTATTTAATAAAGACTTATTAATTAATTATAAGCTTATTAGTATAAAGGTATAATAGGGAAAAGTAAATACTATAATAGTAAAGGGAGCTAGAGACGTTATTTTCTAGTTAAAAAATAATAAATAGTATTATAAATTAAGTAATATATTTTATATACCTAAATTAGGTATTAATATACTATTATAATCTTACTTTAATAAAATAAGTACTTTAATGTATATAGAAATAGTATAATTATTTATAAATAATAAAGAAATAGCTAAAAGCTATAAATTTAATAATCTTTATTATTTACCTTACTTAATTACTAAGTATAAGCATAATAAGCTTAAGAGGAATATAAATAATAAAGAATATATATTAAATACTAGTAAAGAAATAGATTTATTTTTATAATATAAAAGACTAGGGCATATTAATTATAGAATTCTAATTAGATTCTTAAAAAGCAAAGATAATACTATTAAATTTAATTATAATAATATTAAATAAGTAAAATAATATAAAGAGTATATATAAGCTAAATTAACTAATAAGATTAATAAGAAAGCTTCCACTATATAGTATATATACTTAGAAAAAATAAGTATAGATATTTAGGGTCTTATTAAAATTCCTACTTATAATAAATATATATATTTTATTACGTTTTTAGACTCTTATACTAGATTCTTCGATATAGCACTTATAAAAATAAAATAAAGTGCTTTATAAGAATTTATTAATTATAAAATAAAGGTTAAAAATAATAATAATAATATTAAAATAAAGTAAGTCTTTATAGATAACGCTAAGGAATTTATATATAATATAAAGGACTATTATATAAAATAAGGTATTATTTTTAATACTAGCCCGCCTAATACTAAGGAGCCTAATAGTAAAATAGAAAGAATAAATAGAATACTACTATATAAAGTACGTGCTATTTTATATATAGCTAACCTGCCCTATTATCTATAAGGGGAAGCTATTATTACTACTACTTATTTATATAATAAGTCTCTATATAGTAAATTAAGCTATAAGACTCCTTACGAATTAAAAAACAATACTACTTTATTTATCGAAGAATTAGATAAGATTAAAATATTCGGTAGTATTATTTACTATAAAAATAAGAATCTTAGTATTAAATTAGACCCTCGGGCTAATAAAGGAATTATTATAAGCTACTTAGATAACGCTTATAAGATCTAGGATTTTAATAAAAGAACTATAATTATATTATAAGATATAGTTATTTTAGAAAATAACTTTATATAAAAGGATAATAATAATAATAAAGAAGAAGAAAATAATATATAGCTAGATTTTAATACTATTCCTTCTATAACTCGATCCCTTATAGCGGAAAAAGAGAAGGAAATAGCAGAATTAGCTAATAAATAATTACTATAAGAATATAATAATAGTAAAAATAATAAAATAAAGGATCTACCTTTTATAGAAGTAAGAATACCTAAAAAGCTTATAAAAGAATTAAAAGACTACGAATCTTACCTTAATATAAATAGTATTTTAAAAGAAAAGAATATTATAGCTATTTTATATATACTAGAGAATCTAAATCCTATAAAGCCTAAAATAACTAAATAGGCTTTAAATAATAATAATAAATTAGATTAGAAAAAAGCTATATAATCTAAAATAGATAAATTAATTAAATAAGAAATATAGGAAATTAAAATAATACCTAAGGATAGAAATCTTTTAGGAGGCCGTTAAGTTTATAAGCTTAAAAGGGATAATAATAATAATATAACTAAATATAAAGCCCGCTTTATAATATAAGGCTTTAATTAGGTATATAGCTTAGATTACTTAGAAACGTTTTCTACTACTACCTAACCTAAAAGTATAAGGTTATTATTATTAATAGCTTTATAAAATAATTTAATAGTAAAATAATATAATATAAAGAATACCTTTATTTACGCTAAAATAGATACTAAAATCTATATAAAACTGCTTACTAAATTCGAGGAATTTATAATAAAGGACTATTATAATAAAAATAATATAAAGCTTCCTTCGAATTATAAAGACCTAATTAAAACTAATAACTTAGTTTTAAAATTAAGAAAAGCTTTATACGGCTTAAAATAAAGTCCTAAACTATAGTATAATTATTTAGCTACTACGCTAAAGAAATAGGGATTTTATCCTCTTTTATTAGATAAAGGGGTATTTATAAATAAAAACCTAAAAATAGCCTTAGCAATATACGTCGACGATATATTAGTAGCCGCTAAGAATAATAATATTATAATAAATATATTATAGGAATTAAATAAAAACTTAAAAGTATAAGATTTAAGCTATCTATAAGACTTTTTAGGTATATATATTATTTTTAATAGGCAAAATAATACGCTAAAAATAACCTAAGAAAAATATACTAGAAATAAGCTTAAAGAATTAAATAAAGAATATATAAGCTTCTTAGATATACCTTCGAAGCTTAGAAATAAATTAAAGAAAGCTATTATATAGCTTAATAAAGAAATAATATTATAATATTAAAGGGAAATAAGCTCTCTATTATATTTAGCCTTATAAATAAGACCTAATATATTATATTCTATTATATCTTATGCTAGATTTAGTAGTAAACTTAATATTATATATATAAATATTTTAAATATTATCTAGAAATATTTAAATAAATATCTAAATAAAGCTATTATATATAAAGGTAATATACCTTATAATAGCTATTATATTAAAGGTTTTTTAGATACTAGCTAGGCCTCTAATTTAATAGAAAGAAAAAGTATTTCAGGTTATTATTTCTTTATATATAATAATATTATAAGCTAGTCCTATACTATATAAAAAGCTATAGTACTTAGTAGCTACGAGGCTAAGTTTATAGGTCTAAGGGAGGCTAATAAAGAAGCCTTATACCTTAATAGGCTATTTTTATTAATAAATAATAGCTTAAATATAAGTAAGGATAATATAGTAGATATCTTTACTAAAAAATTAGATAGCACTACCTTTTACGGTCTTACTAATCTATTATCTTTAAAATAAGCTTATTTTAATAAAGAGGTTTTTTATCTTATTTAAGCTTTTCTTAGATTTTCCTTTTATAATTTTTTTTTAAATTATTACTTTTACTATTTTTCTTTTTATAAAAGGTTTTTAAATTTTATTAAGAAAATAAATAATATTATATTATAGGTTTTATAATTTTTATCCTATTTATAATAAATAATAAATAAATAACTAAACGTATTTATTTAAGGGAGGCTATAAGTACTTATAATAATTTTTATTCTTTATAATAAATAATAAAAGTATAAATAACTAATATAAAAATATAATAACTACTCTATAATATAATATAGAAAATCTAGTATTTTATTATATTTATTATATAAATTAATAACTAAGGTTATTATTTTATACCTTAAAGTATTAATATAATATATTATTACCTTTATATATAAGGCTCCGGCCCTCTAAGGCTAAGAATAATATAAACCTTTAAGACCTTATACGGATCCGTCACGGTTAGCGTTTCTAGATTTTACGGAAATAGGTAATACGGAAAGCCGAATATTAAACTAACTATAATACTTTCCGGACTTCCGAAAATACTCCTAAATACGTTATCTTCTAGCATATAGAATAACCCTCTCCTTAACCGGAAAGGTTACTACGTTTATAAGAAATTAAGTATTTAGAGAAGAGGTTTTTCCTGCTACTTAGTAAATAGCAATTTAATTACTTACTCTCTTCCTTACCTTCTGAATAATTCTATTATTAACCTATTATTATAAAACTACTACTATTCTGATCCGATTTAAGCGCGCTTCTATATCTAATAATCTTATTATTTAAATCTCTATTGCTAGATAATTAATTATCTTCCTAACCTTAAACCGATCGAAAGTGCTGTCCGACTTCTATCTTGCACTTACACTAGATAAACCGATCTAGCCTATATTAAATAGAGGTTTTACTATAAAGGTTCCTTATAATTATAATATTAAGGAAAATAAGTAATAGTATTACTTTTAGTAACTTTATATTAAAAATACTAAAAATTATTATAAAAAGAGGGGAAAAAAACGGATTTTACCGCGCTTTACCGCTTTTAGAGGGGTATAAAAACCTCGCTACCCCCCTTCTTTCTCTCTCTTTCTTTTTCCTTCTTTCTTCTTCTTTTTTTCTTTAAGCTAGATAACGATAATAATAACTTTAAGATTAAGAAGTTAAGTAAAACTTAAATAATTATATAATATATTATACTTATTTATACGTATTATTAGCAATTATATAATATACCTCCTTATCCTAATAGCGTAATAGTATATTAGCTAGGCTTTTTCTAAGTTTATATCTCTTATAATAATAATAAGATATATTATCTAATATAGTTAATAGCTTTAAACGTAAATATTAAATAAAAGTAATTATATAATTATAAAGCTAATATAGGAATAGGAAGCTAAGGTTCGCCTTATAGCGATATTATTATATAATATATTTATATATTTAGATAACTCCTAAAATCCGCGATATATAGTTATTATTATTATATAATAACTATTATATTTCCTAATAATACTTATAGCTAATTAGGGAGTACTTATAGTAAAGCTATATAATATCTATATAAATAATCCGTACTTATTCGATATATATTAAACGAATAGAGAAAGGGCTTACGCTACCTATATCTAGCGCTTTTATATAATACGGTACTTTTTTATATAATAAGCTATAGCGTCGCGTACTCTAGCGCTAGCGCCTCGCGCCCTAATAATAGTACTTATAATATTAGCCGATAGCTAGCGGGGGGGGAGAGTAATAGTAATTTTAAAAAAGCACCTCTAAATATAAAGGAGTATATTACTATCTTAGATAATAAGTAAGGAGGTTTAAGGGTAAGGGAAAATAGTTAGGGGGTTAGATAATAGTAATATTAGTAAAAAATAGCGTAGGAGGCTTATAGCTTTACTTTTAAAATAATATAAGGGTTAGGCGATACCTAATAAATAAATAAAGATTTAATATATATAAAATATAAAAATAAAAAAAAATATAAAAAAAACGTAAAGATTAAATAGGGAAATAAAAATATAAGCTATTAGATAAGGGTAAAAAAAATAAGATAAAAGAAAAGGAAAAAGTAAATAAGTTATATAACTTAAGCTAGTTATTAAACTAAAGCTTTAATATATAGTTAGTATAAATTCGTAGATATAAGGGTTAATAATACTATATTAGGGCTAGTCTTAGTATAAGCGTTTACTAAATTATTTTTACTATCTATTTAGCGGATCTTAGAAATTTCTTTATATTTATATAATTTATAGATAGCTATAATATTTATTATAAGCTATTTTTCTATTATTAAGCTAAGCTGAATAAGGTAATTATATAGCGATTATAAACTAGTATAAAGAATTAGGAGTATCAGAGGGGAGCTAAGAGATTATATAATATTTTAGATTATTATATATAGTATAAGACTAAGATTAACGCTATTAACTATACGATAAAGTTTACTTATAAAAACGCTTCTTATAACCTATTTATATTTTATAAAAGTTTAGTATAAGATATTACCTTATATAATAAATAAGTTTTCGGACCGGTTTTCTTTACCTAAAATAATAAAGGTACTAAGTTAAGAAGTTAGGTCGCGGTTATTAGCGAAAAACCTATATATAAAAATAAATAGTTTTATATAAGATAAGTTAAGAGGAATAAAGCGTAGTCCCTAGGAAATATTATTAATTTACTATTAGATTTTCTTATTTAAATCTATAATATCTTATAAGGATAGGTTCATTACTTAAGCGGCGATAATAAGGTTATACGAAGCCTCTAGTTAGTAGATTAAAGTAATATAAGCCCCGCGGGCGCGCTAGCTAATAAAGTCTTATAAAGTAAACTCGCTAGCGGGGTTAATAAGCTAGAGGCTAGAAGCCTAGCCTTTTTACGTAAAAATAATATTATACGAATCTTATATTATATAGCCGCTATTAAAGTTAATAAAGGCGCTATTTATAAGAAAAGTTTTTAGTTTTATATAAAACTAAGCTTTCGCTAGCTTAGTTTCCTTAAATTAGGAGAAATAAGAGGAGGCGAAGGAGAATATATTATCCGTTTATAATCTAGTAATACCGAATATAATAGGTCTAGCTATAATATATAAAAGATAAGGGTTATATAATAATAGAGTTATGCTAAGTTTTATATAATAATATTAGTAATAAGTTTTAAACTAATAAAGCCTTAACTCCGTAAGTTTATAAAGAGGTTTTTAAATATATAAAAAAGTATATAGGGGATACTAATCTTATAGCTTTTTTAATAAGTAAGCGTAAATTATATAACTTAATAAATTAAAGGACTATATATATACTTATATAATATCTTATAGCTCTCCCTATATATTATATAATTATATTAAGATAAGTTTAAGGGTAAAAAAAAGGCGCTATAATATACGTAGAATTATAAGTAATTACGTAAGTATTTCTTCCTTACTATTATTACTATACTTTTAAATAATAAGCTAGGATTTCTTATAAGGTTTATTATTTAGATTTTTTACTTCTTATATAAAATGCGTTTTAAAAATACGCGTATTAGGGTCCGATATAAGGTTATATTATATAAATATAAAAACCTTCTAAGCAGATAAGGTATTAATTTCGTTACGGTTAGAAGCCTTAAAAGGTATTTCTAAAGTTATAATAATCCCTTATTAATAAAGTTATATAGCTAAGGTATAGTTATCCTTTTCCTTTATAATAATAAATAAGGAGGGGAAAGCTTTATATAATACCTTATCTTTAGATATTATAATCGGGATTTTAAAACGGACTTTCTTCGTTATAGTTTAAGGAAAAGGGGGATAGAGATAAGGTTTTACCTATATTATACGAAAGCGTATTAGTCCGGAGGGAAAGTTAAGGATAATATCTTAGCTATTAAAGCTTAAAATATAAAAAAGGCCTTATTACTTATCCTTTTCTCGCTAAATAAGGACCTTACTTTAAAAGGGAAAGGATAAGATATCGTATAACTTAGGGCTATTTTTTATATATAATATTTATAAAATATCTACTTAGGCTTTAAGTTTCTATACTTATTTTATCGCTTATTAGATTATATAAGCGTAAGTAATAATATTTAAAGCTAATAGTAAATTATATAAAATATAAAAATAAGCGCTAAAAATAAGAAAGGTAAGAATAAGGCTATTAGAGCTAGTAATATTATTTATAGCTTTTATAGCTATTTATAAAATTATAGCGTTATTAGTCTTAAAGTTAATTTTTTATTAAAATATATTATACGCCCGTTAAAGGGGGGCGTAAGTATATTTAACTTTACTTATAGCCTAATATACCTTTATAAGTACCTCTTTATAAGATAATTTAAAAAGTTTAGCGTTTATATAAAACTCCTCTAAAGTAAAGTTTATACTAGCGTTATAAGAAATAATATTAAGTAAGCTTTAGTAAATATAAATTTAATATCTATAAAGGGCATTTTATATATTTATAGCTAATATACTTTATATAAAATACGTAGCTTAGAATAAGGTAGCTTCGTTAATAGCGTATAGGACTAGTTTACCGCTAAGGTAAAAAGTATTAATAATAAGGGAGTAGTTAAAATCGTAGTTATCTTTAATAGAGAATTTAAACTAACGTAGTTTAGCGTCGTATAATTAATATTAGTAATAAAAATATCGAATTAAATTAAGGGCCGCTAGTAAGATATTAGAAAAGCTAGCTTTCTAAAAAAAAGTTATAAAGGCGTTATATATATAGGTAGCCGAAATAGTAGTATAACTAGTATAGTTTACGTTTTATATAATATAACGCTAATTCTTATTATAAAATATTAAAAAAGGGATATCCTTATTTCTATATAATAGGGACTATAGTACTATTATATCGAATAATAATATCTTATATATTATTATAGAAAGTATAAAAGCGGTTAGTATCCTTAAGGTAAAAGAGGAAAGGGGTAGAGGTATTAAGGATATAATAAAGGACCTTACTAAGTAGGTTTTATATAATAATAATACTAATTAGTTTTATAAGTTCCGAGGAGCTAAAATAGATAGCGTTATTAGTAAGGGTTTAATTAATTATCGTATAAGGGTATTCTTAAATATAAGCTTTTACTTATAGCTTTTTAATAGTTAAAATTTTAGTAGCTTTTATATCTTAAAGCTTACCTTAGTATATCGTATAATATATATTAAAGAGGAGGAACTATTCTATAAGAGTATTAAGGGCCTTAGTATTATAAATATCGTCGCTTATAAGATAATATATATAGGCGGTAGTAATAAAAAAAAAGACTATAGTTTCCTTATCTATAATATTTTCGTTATTTTTAGAATCTTCGTTATATAACTAAAGGAACTAGGAATTTTATTCCTCGGAGCCTTCGTATAAAAGGAGGAAAGCGTTAAACTCCTTATTTATAAGAAGTTATTAGTTAGTTTCTTCGTAGCTTATTAGGTACTATTTCCTAGCTTATTTAATATTATCTAAGCTATAGTTAGTTAACTAGTAACTTTCCTTCTTATAAATAAAATATCTACGTATCGTATAAGGGATAAAGTAGCGTTATTATAAAAGTCTATTATATTATATAGAAATAAATTTATAGGGATAGAAAAATAGTTAAGGAAATAAATATTTTAGAGTTATATAAAGTTTTATATAGTCTATATAACAATAGTTAGTAAAAAACTAATTTATACCTTAATTAGTAGCGATAGTAAAGGAGGAATATAGTTAGTTAATAAAAGATTTATATAAAGTATCTTAGAATATTATAACTAATTTAAGTTTTAGGATATTTTTATAAGCTTATACGATTATTATAAGAAGTTATTTCTCCCCTTAATAATCTATACCTAAGGCTTATTAAATTAGTCGAAGTTTATTAAGGAGGGTATTAAAGGTATCTATTATAATCTTATTAAATTATTTACGTTATACGATATTAAATAAAACTATAGTCTAGTTTATCTAATATAAAGAATAATTTATCTAAATATTAAAATATATATCTAAAAAAGTATAGATTTTATCCTATCGCTTATCTATATTAATAAAATATAGGAAATAATCCTAGGCCTTATCTAATAAGATATCCGGAAAAATAGCGTAATACTAATTTTCCGTAATACTAATCCTTAAGTAATAGCTAATAAAAATCTAGGTTTTATTAATTAGTATATTATATAGCTTTCTAATATAGTTCTAATCTTTTTGCTATCCCTTAAGGAAAGCGGTAACCTTATCTAAAAAGATTAGTCTATTCTTAACTTAACGTATTAGTAGTAGCGAGTAGACTTATATAATACTTATTAAAAATCGAGGGATATCCGGGATAGTTAGGATTAGTATTACTAAGGTAAGGTATAGTAATATTAATTTATTATTATCTATTATCTATAATATTTAAGTTATATAAATTTAAAACTATTACGGTTATAATATAATATTCTAAAAGGGCTATACTAAGATAATAGCTAAGATTATCCTTAATTTATAAGGCTATATAGGAGTTATATTTAACGTTATATAATCTTATAATATTAGTCTTAAGAGGTTAGAGGTAATATACCTTATTATAAGTTATAGCGGTAAGCTGGGGGTTATTTTATAAGTAGGAATAGGGGTTATAAGAAATCTCGCAAAGCGTTAGATAAGTATTCTATTTTTAGGGAGAGGGACGTATTATATAATAATAATTGCCCTCCTAGCGTAGTAGTTAAGCGTCTAGAGATATTAGTCTCCTATAAGAGAGGCAGTCGGTTCGAATCTAGCGGAGGGCACGGGTATTTTTTTACCCTAACTATATAGCTAGGGTATAGTCCGACCCCGGCATAACCCCGGCAGGAGTAGTAACCCTGCCAGGCTCCTTTCCTCCCTTAGCAGGAGTAGTAACCCGGCCGAGGCTTAGGTAAAGTAAGGCGCGGGGTAAGGGTATAGTTAGATAACGTAAGTTATTAGAGGAATAGGTCCCTTTTAATAGTAACTATAATCTAATAATAAAGTATAATTATAAAGTAATATATCTTCGCTATAGTATCTGCTAATATATATACCGGAATTATTTAGAATTTAGATAAGATATATAATAAGAAATATAAGTATATCTTACTTAGGACTAGCGTAATTTTAGATATTTCCTATAATAATTAAGCTTTCTAATATAACGTAATTAGCTTATAAGCTAGCTGAATATATTAAGTAAGGGGTTTTTCCTTAGGGCACTCCGGTTTTTCCTCTCTATTAAATAATTATATACCTAGATACCTATATAAGTTACTAGAGTAATATAATATATATATATATATAATAATAATTTAAGTTAGTTTTTTAAGGAATATATAGTAAATATAACTTAGTTAGTAATAAGTCTAGCCCTTAAGTTTTAATTAGATTGTACGAAGAAGGTTTTCCCTATAAAAGTTAAAGTATATAATATCGTATATTTATCGTATAATAAATATAGTTAATTTAATCTTTTTAAGTACTTATATAAGGTCCGGTTATATATTCTAGAATATAAGGTTTATACTTTAAGTTTAAATATAGTAAGATACCGTGCTTCTTTCTATTATCTTATTATACGATATAAGGGAGTCGTTACTTATAGTTTATTTATAGTATTTATCGTAGGATTCGTTATCTTAAGAAATCGAAGCTATATTATTATTATATATATTTCTAAAATACTATTAAAAGTAATATTATATAACTAATAAAAGCACTAGGTAAATATAGCTTTTCGGTTAGAACTTACTATTAGAAAAAGGGTAAAAGTATAAGTATCGGATAATAGCGGGCATAGGGGCTTTTTAAAGTCGTACGATAATTATCTTTTTATTTTAGCTAATCTATAATTAACTAATAATAACTAATATAACTACTAATTAATATTAAGTAATCTTTATATATATACGTATAAGGTAAAGAAAGTAAAGGTAACCTAAATTATATATAATTAAGATAGATATTTTTCCTACTTCGTATAAGGAAGGATAGCTATATAGCTAGTTAATATTCTACCCCCTATACCTCCTTATCTATTATAAGATATCTCCTAGCCTTTAAGTTATACGAGTTATAACTTAGGTATTAATATACGAGTCGTTATAAGCTCCTATTATGTCCGAGGTATCTTTTATATATATATCGTATAGCAGATATAAAGGGGTATAGGATAATAATATTAATAAATACCTTACTAGTAAAAATAAAATAATATAAAATAAAGTAAAGTTTTAAATATAGCTAATAATAAATAATAAGAAAAAATCTAAATTAATTTATATAATATATAAAGGCGGAATAAGATATTAAAATTTTAACTTAATAAAATAATAATTATATTTTAAGTAAGCGCCTTAGCGGGGTTAGCTATTTTAGTAGCTACTTTTAATATTACTCTTATTACCGTAATTACTAATACTTTTTCCTAGGAGTTTTATATATTAATACTAATTTATTTTAGAATACTTAATAGATAAATAATTATTAGTATAAGCTAAGCAAAAGGCGGGGAGGGGGGTAGAGCGATAATAATAATAATAATAATAATAAATATAAGAGTTAAACTATAAATAGAGGTAATAATAATAATAAGTATAAAGGAGGAAGCGGAGGCGGTAGCGGGGGGCGCGGGGGCGGAGGCGCTAGTTTAAATAATAATAGCTATAATAATAATAGTAGAGTTAAAAGCGGAGGTAAGAGTAGAAAGGGCGATAATAATAATAGTAAAGGTGCTTATAATAATAATAATTATTATTATTATTACTAGCTTAAAAAACCTTATTATATTATTCTTATAAGAGTTTTAATTAAAAATATACTTAAAAATATAAAATTTTTAATTTATTATATATAATATAATATATAATCTTAACTAAATATAAAATAATATTAATTAAAAAGTAGTAAATTATATTAAAATTAATTAATTTAAATATATTTTAAAGAATATTATTAAAATTTAATATACTCTTAACTTAAATCTACTAAAATTAAAGCTAAAGCTAAAAATAAAGCTAAAAGCGGAGGATTAAGTAATAGCTTAAACGCTAATTTTTATTATATTAATATTAAGGAGTAAATTAAATTAAATAATAGTTAGAGAAAATAAGAAAAAGGCGAATAGAGTTAAGGGGGCAGGCGAAGCGGAGGAAATAGGTAATATAAAGAAAAGTAAGAAAAAATAGGAAATAAGGGAGATAAAAGCTAAGAAAATAGCAAAGGAGGAGTTAAAGCTTAAGCTAAACTTTATTTAAATATTAAAATTATCTTTTACAAAATCCGCGTTAATAATATTTAAGCGTATAGTAAAAAGCGATAATAATAGCTTAGAAGATAAGCTTATAAAAGTTAGAAGTATTATTAAGCGCGGAGGATAAGGTAAAAAGCGGGGCGGGAAAAAAAATAAAAAAGCTAAGTAAGTTAAGTAAAGCTAAGTAAAGTAAAAAGTAAAGTTAAAAGTAAGGTATAAAGTAAATAAATAGTAATAATTATATAGCGAAAATACTAAAAATTAACTTTTATATTTAAACCTTATACTTAAATATTTTAATATATTTAAATATTATAAAATAATAAAGAAAAGTTAAATTAGTAAAAGCGTTATAAATAAATAAATTATAAAATAAAAGGGCTTATAATAGCTTTATAGCTAAGGGCTTTATTTAAGTTTTTATAGTTTTATATTAAATTTATAAGAAATATTAGTAAGAGTATCTTTTTATAAGTAGTTAGTTTATAATATAAAGTAAAGTAAGCCGCTATTTTATCTTCCTTTTTATTATAAAAATAATAAAAGGTTATAATTATAAGAATATTATAAATATAAAGAAACTTATTAAAGCTAATTTTACTATTATAAAGCTAAGTTAAAACGCTATTTAGGAACTTTAGAAAGCTTTAATAAATTTATAAAGCGTTATTAAGTTTTAGTTAAGGTAGTTTATTAGTAAGGTATCTAGAAAATTAGCTATACTTTTAAAGCTTTCCCTTCTTAGAGTTTTAGCAAAGTTATTATTTTTTATAAAAATAAGCTTTTAAAATCTTAAGGGACTAAGAGGCGATATTTAAAATTTATACTTAAGTAATAAAAGAGGATTAAAAAGATTTAAGGGGGATATAAGTAAAGCGGGGCTAACTTTTATAATATTAGCGGAGGTATACGGTAATTCTCTTAAAAGCGGAGCGGATATAAGCTATAAGCTTTTTATTATAGAGAAATTAGTAGCTATAAGCGGCGCGGTAAGATAAGTAAATATTAATAAAAGAGATAAAAGTTTTAGATTTAATATAATAGGAAAAGGTTACTTAGTACGCTTTAAAAATAATATAAAAATATTTAAACTAAGTTATAGCTAGCTATTAAAAGATAAGGCTTTTAAGTTCCTTACTTAAGAAAGTTAAAGTAAAGTAAATTATAGCGCTAAAAGCGATTATAAACTTAATAACTTTAATATAAATTTCCCTTACTTAAAAGAGTAAAAAGCCTTAAGTAAATAAGGTAATAAAATTCCTCGATCGGTCTCAAATTATAAGATTAGATTAGATCGTATAGGGTTATGCGTTAGGGCATTAGTAGTCGTGATCCCTTTTATATTAGTCTAATAGTAAGTCTAATAATAATAATAATTTCTCTAAGTTCCCTTTTCTTATCCTCCTATCCCTTATCCCCTTATGCCTTATCCTCTAACGCCTGCCTAATAAAGTAGGGGGTATCTTTATTATAGTCGCCTACGACCACCTTCTCTATTTAAACCTCTCTATTATAACCCTCCTTAAATAGCCTAAATCGGAATAGCCTAGATTAGGGCGGTATGCCCCTAATTTCCGTTAACCTACTCGACTTAGTAGGAGACCTTTCTTCTTATCTTTAGTCCGATTAGTCCGATAGCTTTACCTTTTTAACTACTCTATCGCCTAACTAAGTAGCGGTAATAGGCCTCTTTAATTTAGTTATCTAGCTAGAATACTATATAGAAGGGTCTTAGGTAGTAATAATAGGCCTCTTTAATTTAGGTATCTAGTTAGAATATTATATAAATAGGTCTAATATCGTCTATCTATTAAACTCTTCGAAGGACGCTTCTATTACCTAGCGTAATATTAACTTAATAACTATACTTAGAGGGGTTTAGATAGTATCTCGAATTAATATAAATTAAAGAGTATTATATATTATTTCTTTAATAACCTCCCGGATTAATATTAACTAGAAAATATTTTATAATATTTCCTTAATAGCCCCTTATAACTAGGTAGCGTTGGTTATATCCGTTAGGGGTTTTTTTAATTAGATCGATATCTAATTAAGTATCCTTATTAATTCGTTACGAACTATAAGGATTATCTTTTTATTCTCCTTTATAGATACTATCTATCTAATACCTCGCTTTATTTTTATCGCTAACTAAAATTCCGTATATTTATAGCGGATAATTTCTCTTATCTTAGTTATTTATTAATCTCTCTATTCGTTTATTATAATTCGTTACTTAGTTAGTTATCTAACCTTTTACTTATTTATAATAGTTATAAGCGTTTCTATCTTAGCGCTTATTATATTCGCTAGTACTTCTATCTTA
Organism: Ophiocordyceps camponoti-saundersi (nom. inval.); assembly: GCA_003339415.1. Classification (NCBI taxonomy): domain Eukaryota; kingdom Fungi; phylum Ascomycota; class Sordariomycetes; order Hypocreales; family Ophiocordycipitaceae; genus Ophiocordyceps; species Ophiocordyceps camponoti-saundersi. Next base: position 39,953 of record PDHQ01000230.1, on the reverse strand, counting down.
GCTTGCTACTTAGTTATTAATATAGTCTATATCTCTCTCTTATAAATATTTAAGTTCGTAGTTACTATATAGATAATCTAGGCGGCTTAAGGCTACTCGGGCTTAGGCGGGATCGTTACTACTAATATAGGGGTTTATAGAATAGCTATTTTTATAGGAATAGATATCTATAAAGTAACTATCTTTTTTAGAGCTATTATAGTAAAGGTAGTAATCTTAGAGGTAACCGTTATTAGGACTTAGGTATTAGAACTAGAGGCCGGGGTCGTAATAACTTTCTTTATTAGAACTTAAGTTAGAACCTAGGTAGTGGAACTAGCAGGGGTTATAACTTAAGTAGTGGAACTAGTAGGGGTTATTTTCCTAGTAGTAGAACTAGTAAGGGTAGTCTTTATCTATCCCTATCTAACGGATTTCTATAATAGCCTTAACGGGCTCGTTTAAGAGGGAATCGGTTAGCTTCCTAACGGGGTTATTTAAGAGGGAATCGGTTAGTTTATTAGAATAGATATCGCCTTAGTAGAACTTAAACTCGGGGTTATTAGCTTAGCTAGAGTTAATTTTATTAGCGTTTTTATTAGCGTCTTCGTAAGTATATTATCTATTAATAAACGTTATTTATCCTTATTACTAATTCTATTTACGGAGACTAAAATATAATTATCTAATTTATTTTCTTCTTATTTATTTATTAGTTTAATTATCGGTTTTACGATAGAAATTAGCGGCATAAGCTAGGTAGCTCTCCTTTCGATTACGCGTCGTATATTCTAATTAACCTTAAACTTAGATATTTTCTTAGCGTTCTAAGCTCCCGCCTTAGAGCTAGGTATAGCGATTACCTATTACTAATTATAGCTATTTCCTTTAAGTGCTAGTTTAGATAAGGCGGCTCCTAGTATATTTATATCTTCCTAGCCCTTAAGCTTATCTTAAATTAGTTACTCGATATTAACGATTATATAATTATATAAACGCTAAGCTATTTTAGAGAAAGATCCGCTAGTAGTAGATAGGATCCGTTTCTATATATCTTTTATTACCGTAATAATCTCTATTATTAAAGGAAATTTACTATCTTTGCCCCTCTTAACTTTAATATTAGCAAAGTTATATGCTATCTTATATAACCTCTAAAGCTCGTTTAGCTCTATAGGCTAATTTTTCGGTAATATATCTATTATAATATCCTATTCTAGGACCTAGAACTTTTAAATATTTACTATAACCGTTAAGAGTGCTAATTCGTCTTATATAACCTTAGCGAGATACTAGGCCACTTAATCTCCTTTAGCTACTTATTTAGCTAAGATATAGCTATATAAAGTGCTTATAGTAAGGGAGATTTTTAAGTTTTTAGAAACTTTAAATTTCTAGTTTTCCCTTATTTACTTATAGAATATCTCTTAGTATTATTTAAACTCTTATCGTATAGTTTTATATTATTTATAAATAGTAAAGTTTTTCTTAGGGTTAATTTCTTCTTCTATTAGGTAATCTATAATCTTATATACTTATATAGGGATAATCGTAGGAAATAAGAGACGGATAATATATAAGGGTATAATATATATAAAGACGGTTATTAGTTAGGCATCCTTCCTAAGCCGAATAGGTAGCTAGAGTTATATTATAAACTTCTTAAGGTAGAGATACTAATAGATTAAACCTAGAATACGTATACTATATTAACTTAGATAATAGGGTTTAGGTAACTTATCCGGATTATATAATATATAGGAATATTATATTTACCGCACGATATACTCTAGCTAATAGAGTTATAAAAAATTAAATAATAACTTTACTTATAACTTATCTCTTTTTTAAAAAATATAGAAAAGTAAATATATTATATATACGTTCCTCCTCTTACTAATTACCTCCCTATCCTCCTTTTATATTAACTTCGTATATTATATTAATATTATACTAATCTTAGATCGGTATTATCTTAAGTTTAACTCCTTTTTATACGTATCCCTAACCTCTTACTTTATTTATATAAAGATAGTTATCTTTACGACGCGTGCTATATATATTTAACGCGTATTATATTCCTAAATAGCTAGTAATATATATATTCTAATATTAATAGCTTTTCTTTTTATAGTTAGGAATATATATTTATCGAGTAAATAGTTTAGGTATAATTAGGTTCCTTTAATAGCTCTCGTAGATTAAATTATTTCTTTACTTCTAAGAACTTATATAGTTTAGGACTAATAAATACCCTTACTTTACTAATTTATAGATAAACTTAGGTTAATATTATACTAATATCCGATATATTTCTTAATAATTCTAATATAATTTCCTAAGATAATACGCGTTAAGCTATATATCGCGTTTTCCTATTATTTATACTTCGTAAATAATAAATAAGGTTTAGGTAGTAAACTTAACGCTATATATTATTACTAATATAAAGCTTAACGCTATATATTATTAGCCGCTATTATAAGCTAATCTCTTAGCTTAGTAGCTTCTAAGCTAAGGGACTAGTAGGTAACTCCCCTAAACTTAATATAAGCCGGCTACGAGGATACTATTAAGGTATCTTATTTTAGAAACCCCTAGTAAATACCGGCTACGTAAGGGGGAATCTCCCCTATTAACTAATAAACCCCTATAGCTAGCGAAAGTTATCTCCTTCCTATAATACTAAGCGTTCCTATATTATAATATTTATAATTCCGCTAAATTATTATAGTTTTTATATTACGATACCCTTAGGGCGGTATAATTCTTAACTTTAGGGGTACCGTAATCCCCTCGTAATATTTTCTTTCTAGTTCGAGGACTAGAGAAATAAAGAATAAACGTAATATAGTATATTAAATAAAAAACGTAATACCTAGTAAACTTTCGCCGGGTTATCCGCGAAAAATAGATAAGAAAGACTAATATTATTATAAAGAGGGAAGGGAAAAAAAAAATTTTAGAGGGGGGGGGGGGGGGGTATTTATACCTAGGAGGTATATACCTCTCGTATCTATAGGAGGGGTTAGTATATACCGATATACTATTTATATAAGGGGTAGGTATATACCTTATTTACTAGGGTAAATTAGTAACTTAGCACCTTACTTATAAATTACCCCGCGCTTAAGCTTCTTATTCCTTTCCTTTTCCTTTTACTTTTATTATTATTATTATTATCGTTATTATCGTTATTATTATTATATATTAGAGGTAAGTTTAAGTTAATTTTAAGTTAGTATTATAATAAGCTTTTACTAACCTCGACTTAAGATCTATTATATATTAGGACCGCCCCCTTATACGCTTACCGCTCCGCGCGGTTATTAAATTATTATTTTAAGTTCTAAATCCGAGAATAATATTAATAACGATAATATTCTTAAAGCTTTAATTCGCTAGCAGCGTAAAGGTATATTAATCCTAGCTTTAAGTTATATTAGCTATAAGTTAAGATTAACTTAGTTTCTAATATATTTTAAATTTAGCTTTAAACGCGTATTACGCGCGTCCTACCCCTATCTCCTTTACGCGCCCCTTATAAGCTCCCTTTACGGTATCCGCGATTACCTTTCGCCCGCGCCCGCGAATATTATCGCTTACCTTCGCGGCGACGCTTATTACGCCTTATTAAGTATAACCCGCTAAGTATAATCTTTTTATATCCTCGCCGCCGCTTACGCTATTATCTTAAGTATAGCGTAACGCTATTTAGCGCGGCGATATTAAAAAGGTGCCCTTATATTAAAATTATATTAGCTATATAAGTAAGTAAAAACTAAAAATTAACGCTTATTAGGAATAGGTATCTTAATTAGTAACCGCTTATTACTAATATACTAAAAAAGGTATCTAGTACGATAATATATATATAGCTTATTAAAACTTAATTTTATATAAATTAATACTAACTTAATAAACTATCTTAGCTACTATTACTTTTACGTAAGCTTTTACTATATTTATAAGCGATAATATACTTTTATATAAGAATTAGCGTATTAAAATAAGTCTAATAATAATCTAATCCTTATTTATATTTAAGTTAATATCTAACTAATATTATTAATATAGTAATATTACTTAGCTAGCCTTATATAATTATCGCGCGTTACGCTTTCCTAGATATCCGCGTTAGGAGTAGGAGTAAGAGACTTTTAGAGATTTTATTTTATTTTTTTTTTTCTTATTATTTTTATTTTTTATTATTTTTATCTTTTATATATTACTAAATTAACTTAATTATAAGAGACTTTTAGTGCTAAACTTATAAAAGCTTAGTAAATAATAATTATAGAGTAACTATTAAAACTAATCTAAAGTTAATAGGATTTTAGGTTAAAATTAAAGTAAGTTCCTAAAAATCCTAAACTAAAAGTAAAAAGAAGAAAGAATAGATAATATTAACTTATAATAAGTTATCGCTAAGTATTAGGATATCTAAATTATTAAGTTACTAACTAGATATTAGTTAAAATATATTTATACGTTATTAAAATAGTAATTATAGTTTTTTAGAAGTTAGTATTTTAATAAATATCTATTATTTAAATTATTTTTCTATTTCTAATCTAAACTAAAGTTAAATAATAACGAAGCCGGTATTTTAGCTTACGTTAGTTAACTAAGTTTTAAGTAATAAAAGGTAATTAAGTCCGCAATATAACTTAGCTTTATTACTAATTAATATTAGTTAGGTATCTTTCCTAAGCTAAATAAGTAGCTAAAGTTATATTATAAATTTCTTAAAATAAAGATATTAATAAATTAAATTTAGAATATATATATTATATTAACTTAGATAATAAAGTTTAGGTAACTTATTTAGATTATATAGCGTATAGGAATATTACGTTTACTATACGATATATTTTAGCTAATAAAGTTATAAAAGATTAAATAATAACTTTACTTATAACTTATTTTTCTTTTAAAAAATATAGAAAAGTAAGTATATTATATATACGTTCCTCCTCTTACTAATTACCTCCCTATCCTCCTCCTATATTAACTTCGTATATTATATTAATATTATACTAGTCTTAGATCGGTATTATCTCGAGTTCGACTCCTTTTTATACGTATCCTTAAGCTCCTACTTTATTTATATAGAGATAGTTATCTCTATAACGCGTGCTACGCGTATTTAACGCGTATTATATTCCTAAGTAGCTAGCGATATATATATTTTAATAACGGTAGTATACGATAAGAAAACTAGTGCACGATAAGAGAAATAAGTGCATAATAAGGAGAAGAAAATGCGAGAAAAATAAGTGCACGATAAGAAAACGAGTGCACGATAAGGAGAAGAAAATACGCGATAATAGATTATAGTGCATAATAAAAAGAAACGAGGAAAAGGAGCGTACGATAAAAAACGATAGCGTTAATACTCGGTAAGATAAAGAGAGAGAAAAGTAATACGAAATCGTATATACCGATAAGTTAGAAGAGGTATATATAGGTAAGAAGAAGAGGTTATATATAGACTAATATCCGATAAGTTAGAAGAGGTATATATAGGTAAGAAGAAGAGATAGGTTAAGAGAATAGCTAAAAAAAAATAGGGTGCACGAAGATATAATCGAGTGTACGAAACCTGCGAAGGTATGCGAGGTTAAAGGTATGCGAAACCTGCGAAAGTATACGAGGTTAAAAGTATGCGAGGTATAGTGCAAAAAAATAGAAAATAAAAGAGAAAGATAATAAGCAAATAAGTGCAAACGACCGTTAGTAATCCTTAGCCTCTTAGCTAGCTAATAGCTATTAATAATCTACCGTAGTAACTTAATATCTACCGCTTAATATTTCCCCCTTAACTTCTTATAATAGCGAGTTCTTATAAGCGTAAGGGTTTTTACCTTAAAGCTTATCCGTTCCTTCGCCTAGCTTATAGCCTTATCGGGTAACTATATCTTATATTACCCGCTATAGGGGTATTAAATATGCCTTACGTAGTATAAATAGTTTAAGATCGTCTACGTAAAGCTTTCGCAAAACTTAACGTCCGACGACGCTACGGATTAGATATATAATAAATAAGATAACCTTAATAATAATAGATAGGTTATCCTATATAGTTACGAACTTCCTATACGACGTATTTACCTTATCCTACCTTTCCTATATAAAGTTACCGACTTATAGGGTATATCGTAGCTTAGTATTATATTTAGTTATATTAAAGTTAGCTAAAATATCCCGGATTATATTCTTTTCTTTTACTATAGCTAATATTAAATTATAAACTATCTAGTCGTCCCGATTAAAATAGTTAAAGTTAGATTATTTAGCTTTAGGTATATCTTTATTTTAATATATAACTACGGGGTTAAATCCTAATATAGCTTTTACTAAAGTTACCCCTAAAGTCTTAACTTTTCGAGAATTTAGTATATTAGTAATCTAAAGTAACGCTTTATTCTACGCTTTTAGGGAAATACCGGACTACTTAAGACTTTATTTTCGCAGTTAGTTTTTTACTAATCGGATATACCTCTCCGCTAGTTTAGTACTCTAAGGGTATAAGACCGGGCCGAACTTCTATTTAACCTTATATCGCTTAGCTATATCTTCTATAATAGTATTAGCGAAATAGCGTCCGTTATTTAAGTAAATAGCTTTAAGCTAGCTAAATACTAGACTTTAATAATATTATTATATATCTACTACCTCCGGGCTAATTATATTTTCGTATACTTAAGTTAATAGGAAACGCGTCGTATAATCTATAGCTACTAGAATATATTAATATCTATAAGTATTAATAAGCGTAATAAGTCCTAGGAAGTCGATAACTACTATTTCCTATAGCTTATATATTATAATCTATCTATATTTTAACTTAGGTAAGCGTAGTACGGTTTACTAGTAAATTATATAAGATATATAATAATAGGTAATATCCGATTAATAAGTTAGCTATTATAAGATTCCTCTTAAATTCGCTAAAGTTTTTTCTTTAAAGAAATAGCCTAATATATTATAAGTATTTTATAATTTTAACCGGATATTTAATTATAGATAATACTTAGCTTACTATTTATTCGATTCGATATAGTATAGGATCTTATTTTAAACTTAATATCTAATAGCTATCCTCTAAATATAGTAATATTTATCGTTTAGTAATACTTATATTTTATTAATAAGAAAAAGTATAATTTCTATATATTACGGGTTTCCTAGCTAAGGGGATATAGCCGCCCGGAGGTAAAATACCTCTTTACCTATTAGTAGTTTACCTAACGGGAGTTAAGTAGCTTTAATAATATTTAGCGCTAGTATAATACGGCCTTCTATATCTAAAGCGTTACTTTTTAAAATATTATATAACTTAGATATATTATCCGCGATTCTAATAATTTTTATTATATTCGGGCGGTAGATATATTTAATATCCCGTTCTTAAAAAACGTCGATCTACCTTATAATTTTATTATACGTTTCCGCTATATTCGTTATTAAGTTAATAATACTTTTATAATCTATATAGATTTTAAGGGGATATAGGGATATATTTACTATTTACTAATATTCCTTAATTATATAAATAATAGCTAATATTTCTTTTTAAAATATAAAATATCGCCGCTCCGAATTATTTAGCCGAAATAATATCTATATAATAATTTTTATATCTTAAAAGTTAGAGTCTCTAATAAACGTTCCGTTAAGATAGTTATTAAGTTAGTAGAAAACGGCCCCGGTCTTAGTATCGGATATATCTATTACTAGGTAAAATTATATATTCGTCCGTGCTCCGAATATTACGTTATTCTAGACGGCTTAGTATAGGAATTATAAAGCTTCTACCGCTTTTAGCGTCTAAATAGGTTTATCCCGATATTATACCTCTAGTTATATAGATTAGCGTCCTAATAAAGTTACCTTATTTACCTTTTTAAAGAACGCTTCCTTAATAAGTTTAGCCTTATCTACTCTCCTTAGTATAAAATAACGAAAGAATAGGGTTAGCTATAATACCGTTTAAATTTCTTCCTAAGATTAAGGGGGATATTATTAGAAATAGTCTCCTAACTACGTAAACCTCTGCCGATATTTAGTTCTTAGATAAAATCGCCTTACTTTTAATTTAAACCTAACTAATTCGGCCGTGCTATTAAATAGCTTTATTTTCTTACCTATAAGACTAATTAGCGCTTATACTATTTTAGGGAAATACTAATATCGAAGGAAATCGAAATATTTATTAAAGGTTTCGCTACTAAAATTATAATTATCGATATAAATAAATATTAATATTAAGTATTTTATAGTAAAACTTAATAATATCTAGTATTTAACCTTATCCGCTAATATTAATCTACTAAACGTAATATCCCCGTACCTTACGTACGTAGAGAGGGCGCCTATTAGTCCTTACGGTATATTAATATATTCCTATATACCGTTAGGGGCGGTAAAGCCCGTCTTATATATATCTTTCAGCTATATTAAGATTAACTAGAACCTATTAAATATATCTAGCTAAGAGAAAACTATCGGTTATTTAATATATACTTAGTTTAAATTAACCTCTAAGTTATAATATAGATATCTTAGTTTTACCGTATTCCTATTAATATCGCGGTAATCGTAAACTATTCTCTAGGCCGCTAGGTTTAGTAGGTGCTTCTTAACGAATAAAGTTCTAGCTACCTATTCTATATTATCGCCGATAGGTTAAATAATATTTACTTTTTCTATTATTAGGAATACCTTACCCGTAAAAATCTATTTAGGCCTATTATACCTTATTTATTTAAATATAGCTAGCGTTACTCCCTCTTTTAATTTAATTCGATAAGTAATTAGTTATATAAGTCGAATCTCCTTAAGAGTAGAAATAAAGTAATCCTTATAAGTAAAATATAATCTTATAACCCTCTCTCTCTATTCTTTTATCTTAATATAATCTTCTAGCGTAATAAGGCTTTATTTAAACTACGCGTCGATTTCCTTAATTAAGGTATCTAATAGAGGATAAATAACTAGGTCTAAGGTAGTACTTTTATAAAATATAGGTCTTAAAGTACTTATTATTATAATACTTACTTATCTAAGATATAATATATAGTTAATATTATCCTTATTACTTATTTTCTCCTAGTTTATCTAATATTAAGGATATTTTAGAAAGTTTATTATATTTAGCTTATTATAGTTATAAATTACCTTTTCTATATTACTCTTATTTTTAGCTACCTTATTTTCTTTTAGGTTAGCTAATTCTATTTCTAGTAATTTTTCTACTCCTCTAAGCTATCTTAAATACTTAAGTAACCGTCTATTTATTAACTCCGGTTTCTCTACCGCCTATTTAAAACCTATTACCTTATATACTTTTTTCTATATAAACTCGGGTAATATTACTTTTACTTACTTACTAATAGATACTACTAGCTTTCGCTAGATTTAGGGCTATAATATTTTATCTACCTTTTTCTATACCGTTTTTAGCTACCCCGCCGTCTAGCCCTTACGGGAGGCAGCTATTAATTTTTTAGAGAGTCTTACTTTACCTAAGAGGCTAATTACTTAGTAATAGCGGATAAAATATTTTTAACCTTTTCTAAAATAAGCCTATTATCTTTAACGAATATAATCTTATTTTTATTATTAGTAACCGCTTTTAGATATTTAGGGGCTTACGGCGTCTTCCTATCCGGCTTAAATAAATTAGGTGCTAGGAAAATCGGAATAATCTAAGTAATATTTTCTAAGCTAGTAATCTTTAGCTATTCCTTTATATAGTATTTTATAGCCTTAACGCGTCTTAGCTATACGCGGCCTAATAAAATATCTTAATTATCGTAATCTCCTAATATATATACTTTTATATTAGCTAAGATTCCTACTATAACTACTTAAAGGTAAGTAACCCTCTTAATAATTATAAGTTTATTATTCGCTATTTTAACTATACCTAGTTAGAGTAATTAGATTACGGGGAGGGCGTTATTAGCTATAAAGGCCTTATTAACTAAATTAACTATAAAGCCTCCGTTTAATATAATAATAATATACCGATAACCTTTAACGTAGCTTTTAATATACCCTAATATTAATAAAATAGCTTTAGCTAGTATTATAATATCTTTTTAGATTACCTAATTAAGCGTATTATAAGATAGAATATCCGCTAGCGGGTTTTATAATTCGAATAGTTAGATAAGATTTATAATAACCTCCTTACTTTTCGGGGACTTAATCTTCTTCTAATATTATATTAGTTTATTAAGTTACGTATAAATCGATAATATAATTTAGAGTAATTAAAAGATACTTAATATTACTAAGGTATTTTTTAACCTATCTCCTAGTTTAAATAGCGGAATATTATATTCTTCTATAGCTCGGATTTTCTTTAACTCGTATTATTTTTTAGCTAGCTTAGGCTCTTAAGGGTAAGTTTAAATTTCTACTTCTAGGGGTAATAACCGAGTAGTTAGTCTTAGGATAAGCCTAGGAATAGTTAGAGTCGGTATATCTCTTAGAGCTAGGCCTTCCCTAGCGTTATTATTAGGTTCCGTGCTTAATATAACCGATCGGCGACGAATTTCCTACTTTAATTTATCTTATTATAGTTTATCTAAGTTATCTAAGTTAAATTCTACTTTAGGGCGCGGTTTAGTTACGCGGCCTCGCGTAGGTTAAGAAATTAGCACCGTTTTTTCTTTCTAATAAGAGGTTTAAATATTAAGTTTCTAGGCGGTATAAGTTTATCCTTATATAAAATTAATATTAAGTATAGTAAGATCTAAAGCTTTTCTATCTAAACTCTTTACTATAGGTAATATTAGTAATATCTTAGTTATATATCTTATTAGTAGTCGAATACTTATATCTAAACTAATAACCGTTAAATTTTTTACTAATAGTTTAAGGCTAGTACCTTAATATAGTTACTAGCGTTTTTATTCCTTTATCTCCTTCGCGTAAGTTTCTTAATAAGCTTTCCGCTACTAAAATGCTTTTTTATTAAATAAAGCTATAAATAAATAATTATAGCTTATATAGCCTTATTCGCTATATTTAAAATATTATTATAGATCTAAGTTAGGAGGTTAGTATCTAAGTCTTATACCCGGTAATTTAGGGGCTTAGGGTTACTAATATAATATATTTAAAGAATTTTATAATAGATATCCTTAATTCTATACTTAAGTATTACTTTATCTAAGTATACCTTATATACTTAAATATCCGCTAGTAAGATAGCCTCCTAAGTTTTATAAATACTTACTTAACTTACTTACTATTATAATATTAGATTATTTTATTAATTTAGCTATCTTAGTTATTATCTCCTACTACTTAGCTATTACTTTTTATAGATTTATCTTTACGGCTAGCACTTTATCGGTATCTCTCTTAATCTTTTTAGATATTATATCGCGTAAGTTATATATAGTAAGTTAAATATTAGACTATATTAAGCTTATTATCGCTATTAATAATTTCTACTTATTATTAATATAGAGACGCTTAATAATAACTCGCTTATACTATTTATCTTTCTTAGCGTTTTTAGTTATCTAATTTAAAAAGTTAATAAGTAGAATCCGTTAAGTTTCTAATTTTACTTAGGTATAAAGAGCCTCCGCTTATTTCGTATAATTAGCTAATAATTCTCCTTTCTTATAACCGAACTTATACGCCTTTATAATAAGGGTGCTTTCTATAATTAGGTTTACCTCCTTAAACTTATTTATAAATAAAGTTACTAACTTAGACTAAGTGCGATCTTTATCGTCTAACTTATTATATTAGTTAGTAGCCTTATTATAAAAACCTAAAAAGAAGATCTCCCTAATAATAATATTATATATCTCTTTTTAAATACCTAATAATACTATATTAGTATTATACTAATTAAGGTACCTTTTAGCTAAAACGTTTTTTAAGTATTTAGTAAATAGCTTAAGCCTTAATAGTAAAGTTAACGCTATTATAATATAACGCTTGCTTTTTAGTTTAGTAATACTCCCTTATATTAATACTAAGTATATAATTATTAAACTAGTTTAACTTACTAGGGGAAGGGGATAAAGTAAACGATATAGTAAACTTTCTAATAAACTAGGCAAACCTTATAATAAACCTATATCTATATCTAATATTATTTTCTAATTTTCTACTTTAGGGCACTCCTTAAGTATACTCTAATAACTTACTTTTACCTATAATATTTATAACTACTAAATATCTAGCGAAATTAAGTTTTCTTTTATTAAGTATATCCGTTTCTTTAAATTAAAAGACTTCTAGCGTTAATCTATTTAGGAAGATTATACGCCCCTAATCCTTTTTACTTACTTATCCTAATATTCTTCTTATCTTAATTACCTTCGGCGATAATAAAGAAAAGAAAAAAAAAGGGAAGACTATCTACACTTACGGGGTTTTCTTATATTCTCTCGTCCTCTTTCCCCCCTTATTCTTACTTATATAGTCCTTCCTACCTTACTTACTATAAGGCCGCTTTTCCGGTAATAATAGGTAGCTATAGCTAAATTTACTCTAAGTAGCTCCCGCTTAACCTAATTAGAACTTACTTCGCTTCCTAATTTAGTAATTTGCCGAAATCCTTAAATACTTAGCTATCGTTACTAAACGATACCGTTATATTAATTCTATAGCTTATATAGTAATATACTATATCCTAGTCTTATTACTATAAAATTCCTCGATTAGTCTTAAATTATAAGATTAGATTAGATCGTATAGGGTTATACGTTAGGGTATTAGTAGTCGTGATCCCTTTTATATTAGTCTAATAGTAAGTCTAATAATAATAATAATTTCTCTAAGTTCCCTTTTCTTATCCTCCTATCCCTTGTCCCCTTATGCCTTGTCCTCTAACGCCTGCCTAATAGTAAGCTTAGTTAAGGCTAGTTATTAATAAGTAAGCTTCTTTATAAAGCGGCGGAGGTATAGCTTTTATTAAAGTTTATAATAAATCTAAACTCTAAGTATATATACCTCTTATATAAGTTAAATAATACTCTTATTAAAAATTAGTAAAATTATATTAGTAAAGCGGGCTTTTATAAAATAAAAAAGCTTACTTTTAAGTAGCTAGAAAATTATTTTATATTTTATTACTTAGTTACGGTAAATACTCTAAGCTTATTTAAGCTAATAGCGGACCTAAGCGGAGGTACGCTTAATATTTAAGATATTAATATTACTTATAAATTTATTAATAAGTATATTAATTACTTATTCTAAGCGCTTATAAAAAATAAGATATATAGGATAAATAGTATTAAAAAGAGTAAGGAGCCTTAAGAGACTCCGGTAAAGATAAGGAAAAGGTTTAATAATCTACTATTAATTTTTAAGCGGAAAATATAATTAGAGAGGTAAAAGTAAAAAAAAGCTATAATCTATCTAAAAAAGCTAAAAAAGTTAAAGATTTCTATTAGCTTAAAGTATAAGATATAATTAAAAGTACCTATTATATTTAATATTAAAAAGGAGGTAAAGCTTTAAAAGCTTTAAGTAATATAAATAAATTTTATTAGGAGAAATAAAACGCTATTAGTAAACTAATTAAGCTAGTTACTTATCTAACTTTATAGTAAGATTCCTATAAACTCCGCTATATAAGATATTTTCTTTATTATTATAGTTTTAAAAATTTTATTTATAATATTAAAAAGGGAGATAAAGTAATAGCTACTTAAAGTTTAATAAACTTTTAAGCTTTTTCCTACTTTTTAGAAAACTATAATATTAAAAGTCTAATACTAAGTAAGGAAATATTTATAAGTAATATATTTTTAAAAAAGCTTAGTTAGAATTATTATAAAAAGTTATTTATAACTTTTTAGAAAGCTAATAAAGATATTATTAAGCTTAGTAAATTTCTATAATATAATATTAAAAATAGTAAATTAGATTTTATTTTTAGTAACTTAGAAGGGAATATTTATTAAGAGGAAAAGGTTAGAGATAGGAAAATATAAAGTATTTTCTAAAAGATAAGGAAAGAACTTATAAGCTAGAAGCTTTAACTTTTTAGAGAAAGATAATTAAAGAGTAGAGTTTATATCTTATTAAAAAGGAGAAATATATATAAGCTTTAAAAAAGCCTAGCTATAAAATCTTACTTATTAAGCTATAAATTATATAATATTAAAGTTACTACTTATAAAGGCGAGAAATCGCCTTTAATTATCTTTTTTTATTTTTCTAATAAATAATTTTTATTATATTATAATATTTTAATATACTTATTAGTAATTAAAATCTAGCTATATTTGCTAATATTACTTAAGATATTTTATATTTAAAATTATAAAAGTAATTTTTAAAATTTATTATAAAAAATATAAGTAAAAACTATATTATTAAGATAATTTTAAAATTATTAAATTAACTATAATATTTAATTATTTATATAGCTATAATATTAACTTTTTAATATTTATTATAAACTTTACTTAAATAGCGGAAAATAAAAAGCGGTTTTTTACTTTTACTTATAAGGTATTAAAATTAAAATATTTTTACCGTAGTATTAAAGTAAAGTTTAAAAAGAGAAAAGTAATAAATAACGTAAATTAAAAGATATAATTAAAGCTAAGGAAATTAAAATTTAAGCTAAAATATATAAGGAAATAATTAAGCGTATTTTAGATTAAGTTAATAATATTAGCTTATTACTTATATATTTTCTAAGTAATCTTATAAGAAAGGGTAAGAAGTTTAAGGCAAAGTTAATAAAAAGCGGAAAGAAGCTTTATAAAATAAAAGAAAGTATATTCGTAAAAGTCCTAAGAGGGGTAATAAGCGTTAAAATTACTAAGGATAATTAGTAGAGCGGAGGTAAAGGCGGAGTACGGGGAGGGAGGAGGAGGAGGTAAGCGTAAGAAAAGTTTAATATATATTCTAAATAGTAAGGAGTAAATAATAAGTACTTAAGGCTTATTATAAAAAGAAATTTTAATAAGGTTAAGCTTTATAATAAAATCTTAATTATAAATTTTATATTATTTATATATATAAAGGAGAGCCTTATTTTTATTTTAAATAAAGTAGTAAAAAGTAAGTTTAAGAAGCGGAGGGCGATTATATATATTAAATTAAAATTCTTATATAATAATAATATTATAGCTTTCTTTATTAAATAAAGTAAGCTAAATAAGGTAATTAATTTTTTATATATTTTATAATAAAGTTATAATTTTTATAAAAACTAAATATTAAAAATAGTTATTTATAATTATTTTAATTATATAAATTTTATTAATATAAACTCTATTTAAGATTATTATAAGGCTAGTTATAAGTTATAAAGTTTATTACGTAGCTTATAACTTTTATAAGTATTATTAAGTTAAGAGCTTTTTAAGGAGACTTAAGTAAGTAGTATATTATAGGAGGATCGCTAAGGCGTATTTTTAAGAGATCCGTAATATACTCGCTTCCTTAAAAAAACTATAATAAAGCTTTTACTATTTTTATAAAGTTACTACTAAGTAAAGGCCGGAGGTTAAGCAGCTTATAATAATTAAAAAAGGCGAGGTTTATTAAGAAAGCTAGATTTAATATAGCTTTATTATTTCTAAAACTTTAGGTAATCTTTTAACTATATAAAGTATATACTTTTATATAAAATATAATAGCGGGGTTTTTCTCCTTTTTATATAAGGTAGTTTTCTTTTTTATTATTATATAAAATAGCTATATAATATTTATATTAAAGAAGCTTCTAATAATACTTAGCGATATACTTAAATTAAAAATATTTATAATATTACTTAAGGCGTGCGGAGTCTTTATAAAGTTTATAATAAATTATTTTTTTATTTATAATTACTTTATTTAGGTAAAGCTTATATATATCCTTTATACTATTAAAGCTTATAATAAGATAAGTTTATAAAGCTTTTTTACTAATAGTATATTAAAGTTAAAGCGCCTTTACTTAGATTATATTAACTTTATTTACCTTTCTAATAATATTAAGTAGCGCGTTATAGTTATAGTTAGCTACTAAGGTCCGAATACTCTTAGCGATAATAATATAAGTTTAGTATATACGCTTAGCCTCCGCTCTAAAAGCTTAAGCTACTTATTTATCCTTAAAAATAAAGTTTTTATACTCTAAATTAAATATAATAATAAAATTACTACTAGGAAATTAGCGCGCGATAACTATTATAAAATAGCTTATAGCCTTATTAACTTTCCGAATAACTTTTTAAGAAATAAGCGCTAAAACTTTATTAACTATTAAAATATCTTTTACCGATATAAGTATTTTTCTCTCTATTCTTGCCGGAATTAGCCGTATAAGGGGCGCTATAAGGGGGGCGAAGTTTAAGGCGGAGTTTATAATTACGCTAGCTTAGGTTAAAGCTTAAGGGGCGGAGTCTAACTTCTTACTTATTACCTTATAAAAGGTAGCCTTAACTAACTTTTAAATAGCGTAAGAGATAATAATAGGAAAGCTAAATAGGTTCTTAAAAGCTTATTAGCGCTATTAAAGCTTAGTAAACGCTATATTTTATTATTATTATAGTACTCTAAGGGCTATAAAAGTAGCTGCTAGAACCTTAGCAGTAAGTTAAGTAGGAAAAACCCTCCTAAAAGAGGTAAAACCCCCCGCTATATAGTAGGACCGCGTCCGGCTTAGGGCCGGGCTAGGCGCTCTGCGCGTATAAAGAAAGTAACCGTCGGTTACGGTAATACTATATAACGTAAAGAAAGATAAGGAAAGATAGATAAGATAAGGAAAAGATAATAGTAGTAGCGGTACGTATTACTTATATATGCCGGTACGTACCTCCCCGGCCTTTAGGTATATACTACTTAACCTTTAGGTACGTAGCTATATACCTTTTTTATATATAATATATACTTAGGTATATACCCCTT
The DNA here is from genome assembly GCA_003339415.1 of Ophiocordyceps camponoti-saundersi (nom. inval.). Lineage (NCBI taxonomy): Eukaryota > Fungi > Ascomycota > Sordariomycetes > Hypocreales > Ophiocordycipitaceae > Ophiocordyceps > Ophiocordyceps camponoti-saundersi. Next base: position 23,075 of record PDHQ01000230.1, on the reverse strand, counting down.
TTTTAAGCTTTCCTAATTAGGAAGCTTTCTTAATTAGGAAATTAGTTTTTATAAATTAGTAACTTAAGGCCTAAAGGTATATAAAGGAGGGGGGGGTCGCTTTTATTAGTATAAGCGGGCTATTATTATCTTATTATTTTTTTAGTAATTTTAACTATATAAGTAATCTTTAGCGCGCGTAACTAGTCCTTAGCTAACTTATACTAGAGTAAAATACCCGCTAAACTTAACTTTCTTTAAGCGGTATCTTACGCGGGGTATATTAATACGCTTATTAGCTCTAGGGACTTTTATTAAGTATAAAAAAGTAAATACTTAGCCTTAGCGTGCGTTTATATTTACTAATAACTAGGGCAGACTATCTAAGCGCGGCCTATATTAAATATATAAATAATTATACTAAGTGCTAGCTAATTAATAATCCCGCTATAGCTAAGGCTATTCGCGCCGCGGTTAAGGTTACTTACTAGCTAAGCTTCGATTATAACGCTTAAATAATAAGTAATATTAAGGTTATATTAAGTTTATAATAAGTCTTATATTAATAAATATAATAGAAAAATATAATTTAGCGCGTTAAAAAGATACGCGCTATCGCGCGTTATAATAATATTTACGCTAATTAAGTTATATAAGTAGCTATTAGCTACGTATTATTTTAAAACTTATAACCTCCCGCTATTAAGGAGGACCTTATTATTAAAGTAACCGAAAGTTTAACTAGCGCTAACTAACTTATCGCTATTATATTAGCTTAGATATAAAAGTAATATATCTTTTATATATAAATAATTAACTTTTTTAAGTAATTAATTAAAAAGCTATATTATATCCGCTACGCTACTAAGAATAATACGCGCTTATAAGGAAGCTTATCTTTTACTAATCGTCCTCTTATCTTTTATACTCCGCCTCCTATTATTAGTTTTACTTCCGCCCTAATACTTATTAAATCTAAGTTCGAGTCCGAGTTAGAGGCCGATAAGCTTAGTAAGCCTAAAATTACTTTTACTCTAAGCGTTAAGGTTACCCCCGCTACTAAGGAGGATATTACTAGCGCCTATACTAAAACCGCGCCGCCTCCTTATAAGGAGATCTCTAATCTTATTTAAAATAGTTTAGTTAATAATATATCTAATAATAAAAACTATATAATATTAGTTAGTAACTATATTATATTTAGTAAAAAGGAGAAGCTAATAGTAAAAAAAGAGTAAATAGCTTTAGTTTATATTTATAATTATAATTAAGGTTAAGGCCGTAGCTAAGGCCGTAGCTATAATAAGCGCGGTTAGTTTTATACTTCGTATAGTTAAGTTAATATTTTATATATAGTTAAGATAGTTTAGCTCCGGGGCTAAGTAAGTAGCTAGTAAGATAAATAATAAGGTTATTACCGTAAAATAGCCTTTATATATTTATTATAAGGCTAAAGGCCCTATCTCCCTTATCTATTTTACTTTTATAAAGTAATATTATAAGGTTAAATTAGCGTAGTTATTTAAGCGAAAGAAACTAGCGTATAAGTTTAGCTATAAATTAAAGGTTATTAAGCGCTTTAGTAAAGTTACGCTAGTTTTATATTAATCGCTAGTTAGTATTAAGAAGTAGCTTATTTTTATAAGTAAAGGTATAGTTAAGAAAGATATATAATATTATCTTATTCTTATTATTATAAGGGCACCGCCTCGAAGCTACCTTAAGGACCTTATAAGCTTAAAAAAAGGAATTAAGTTTAATATATTTAGTTCGAAGTTATATAAGTACTATATTAATAAACTTAGGAAATCCTTTATAAATACGTAAGGCGGTCCTAACTTTAAGCTATAGCGGTTTATTAATAGGGTAGTTATAAAACTACCTATACTTCTTAAGCTTATTTTCTCGGGAATATTATTAGAGGAGCTACTTTTCTTAAAATCTAATATTAAAATCGCGTTACGTATATCTAGCCTCCGGTTTAGGTCTAGTTTATATCTTATAGAATTCCTCTAAGTTTTATAATACTTAATATCTCCGTTAATAAGGGCGCCCCCTACGCTTATATCTAACTTACCTAGTAGCTTTCTTTACCGTAATACGGATAAGGTTTACTATATTTATATATTAAAAGCGGTAATAAGTATAAGCTATCTAGTAAGTAAAATATAAGTTAAGGGGGGGGATAAAAGCCTTTACTTTAATATAATAAAAAGGGGTAGCTTTATAAGCTTTAATAATAACTTTTAAATATTTAAACTATTCTATAGCTAGCGCTTTTATAATAAAGCTATATAATTTCCCCCCTAATTACGTAAGCGGGGCGAACTAAAATATACCGAATATAATTACTAATTTAATAGCTTTAATATATACCTCCTTTACTTTTAATAAGGTATAACCTTACGTTAATATAATAATCTTAGTAAGGGCTAAATATTAGCGCTTAAGTTTAGTAGCGAGTTTTAAAAAGTAGGATTTTTATTAAAATTTACGGTATAGCTAAACCCTTAAAAGTCTCGCCTCCTACGTAAGTTATACTATCTTTATATTAAGCTAAAGCTAAGTTATATCCGCTTTCCTAGCTTTTATAAAATATATTAACTTATTTTTAGCCGGCTAAAAGGTTATTTTATATTTAAAGGCTTATTATTCGTAGATTTACTACGCCCGCTTAAGTTAGAGGAGTACCTAGGCCTTATTACGTTTAATATTAAGTATATTAGTATTATCGGCGAAACTTATTATAAGTAGTTTAATTACTAAGTTTAGATATTAATATAGTAAGGATATATATAATAGGAAAAGAACTAGTAATATAAGGGATTTTTAGGAGACCCTTTATTAAATTAAGAAAGCGTTATTAAGCTTATAGTTAAACTTAAGCTATAAAGTTTTAGTAGTAAGATAAGAATAAATAAACGCTATAACTTATTTAGGAAAGCTTAGGTAATTAAGAATAACTATTAGCTTATTATAAAAAATATAATTAAAAGCTCCGGTAAGGTTTAGTAAAAGGAGCGAGGCGGTGCCGCCTTAGTTTTAGATAATCTTAATAATTTTAGTAAATATAAGGATTACGGTATTAGTAAAGCGTTATAGCTTATTACCTATTTAGCTATTTAGGAGGATATTAGCTATTTTTACTACGGATACTATTTTCCTAGTAATAATTATTTCTAAAACTTTCCCTATTATATTAAGAAGCGAAATCGGCTTATACCCGCCCGAGGTATAATATATAGCTAGTAGTTTACTTACTTTACGGATAATTATAATATTAGAGGCTTTAAATCGTAATAAGAAGTAGCCGCTATTAATATAGCTTTAGAAGATTTTTTAGAAAACTTAGATAAAGGGGGGTTTATATCTTTTTAGGAACCTAATTAGAATCTTATTAAGGCCGGCGGATTTCTATAAAGCGATTAAGGAAAAAGTAAAATAGATATCGTCGGTAATAATTAAACGTTTAATATAGAAAGGAGGGAAAGGTTTATTTAAGGTAAGAAGAGGGGCCGAGGTAGTAAGAATAAGGAAGAATTACTAGCTAAGTAAAATCGCTTTATTTAAGAATATAAATACTAAGTTTAAGTTAGGGCTTTTTTATAGCGTTAATATATATATAAGCTTTAGTAAGGCTTAGCTTTAAAGCTAGGCCTAATATTTTATTATTTAAAGTATTACTAAGTTTATTAAGATATTATTAAGGAAGTTACGCTAAGCTTTATAGCGGGCTACGCTAATCGCGGACTTTTATACCTTCGTTATTTCCTAATAATCTTACTAGTAAAAGTTAGTAAAGTTAGCTTTCTAATATTTTTAGGCCCGCTTAGCAGCCGCTATAGTAGCTACCGTTGCCCGATTTTACTAATTCTATATTATAAGGTATATACGGACGCGTAATAATACCGTAATCTCTACTATTATTTCTAGCTATTTATATAATAAAGTAATTACTCTTTCTAAGTTTTTAAGTATAAAAATATAATATAATTTAAGCTTAAGTTAGTTTTATACCTTAGCTATAAGTATATTTAGGTAAAAAAAGCGCTAGATTTTAGTTAATATAATATTAGGGCGGAGGTTAGTATTTATATAGATAATTTATAAAATATAATTAGAGCCGATAAAGTTAAGGTTATTTCCTTAATATATCGCCTAGTAGTTTAGCGTAGCTTAGGCTAAGTTAATAATATTAGTTTATTTATTATATATTTCCTAAGTAACCTTACTTAGAGGCGTAATAAGTCCGAAATAGAGGCTAGTTATAAGATTAAGGAAATTAGCTACTTTAAGGGAGGACTTTTCGTAATAGTTCTATAAGGGGTAATAAAGGTTAAAATCGCTATATAAAAAGGTAGCTATTAGGGTTAAGTTAAGGTAAAGAAAGTCGCGCTATAAAAAGGGGCTAGATTAGATTACTAATAGGAGTAAGTAAATAAATATAATTCGTAATAAAGGTATAATATAGAAAAAAATAGAAGCTATATTAAGTATTATAAAAAGTATCTAAAGGGAGGGGTTTAGTTATTTATAAATATAGAGAATCGCTTAGTTATTAAAGTTTATAAGTTTATATAATAAAATATTAAAAAGCGAAGGGCGTCTAAATTAGTCGCGTTATAATTCCTATAAATAAATAAGATTATAGCCGATAAAGCTATAAAATATAATATAGATAAAATAATTACGCTTTTATATATTCTAAAAAAGGGTTTTAATCTTTATTAGGAGTAGGGGAGGTAGAGGTTTACGATTATATCGGGGTAAAGGAGGGGGCGGAAAAAGGGGTAAGGAAAGGGGCGGAGGAGGGTATAATAAAAGGGGAAGGGGTAAGAGGGGGAGGATAGGTTCCCTAAGCTTTACCGCTACCTTATCTATTACGGGATCCGGGGGTAACGCCGCTCCCGCCTTAGCCTTTTTTCGGTATTAAGGCGGGCTTATCGTTTATATTAAAGTAAAGTATAGCTTACGATTATATAGGGGCCGCGCGCGACTACTTCTAAAACTAAACTTTAATAAAGCTATTACTAATCTAAAATTAAGTTAGCTAAGAGTAGTTTTAAAACTTATAAGGTTAGTATATATAGTTATTATATACTTAATCTTAATATATTTTTATAGTAAAGTAGTTTTAGGACTATAAGGTATAGTTCCTTTTATAAAGGATATAGTTTTTAATATTAGTCTCGGCGAGGGCTAGATATACGCTCTCCCTTTCTAAGTACGCTATAGCTACGTATATTTTATAATATAGCTATTTTTAGTAATATTTCGCTATATACCTATATTAGTAATATTAGTAATATTATCGAGGTTATATTACGTTATTATAAACTTCTATATAAGAGATTTCTATATTTATAACTAAGCTATTCTATATAAGTTTATTAGTATTTATTATATTAGTAATTCCTAAGATAATATAAGTATATATAGCTCCTTCGCTATAAGGCTAAAGCGCTTAAACTTAGGCGATATCGATTTTATTATATTTCTTAATTTACTATAAGAGTATATCTCGGTCGCTATAAGCGGCCCCTACTTATACTCCTTTCGCTATAATAGAGAAGGTTTTCTAGCTATAAACCGCCCCCTTACCGAAAATAATAAGGATCTACTTAACTAAGCTTACTTATCTCTTATATTCCGGATAAAATATAATTATTATATCTTTACTAAGGAGTTATCTTATAGCCGATATAGCTTTATATTTTAAAGCTATATTCGCGGCCTATATAATCTCTTATAAGGTTAGCTATAAGGTATCTACGTTAATTATAATATTTTTTATAGATATAGTAACTTCTCTATTAGAGCGATTAAGGATAGGTTTAACTATTATACCGCTAATAATAGCTACGAAAGCTTATAATAGCTAAGTTAGACTAATATTAAAGCTAATAATTTATAAGAGTGCTTTTTATATAGCTTAAGTAATTATCTTCTTAATTAATTTAGTAATCTTAGGTAAAAATTAAGTAATATTCTAGTCTAGGGAGGTTACGAATTTTTTATAAAGTTTAGCTTTAAGAGCTATTACGATATTCTAAGCGTCGGAGAACGCTATAGTAAGCACTACCGCGGCTAATTTATTATAGGCTTCCTTTATATCGCCGTTATAAAGGTCCCGCACCTACTCCGCTTCTTCTCCTATTCTAACGCTATTATTATATTATCTTTAGCTAGACTAGGGGTGCTATAGGGACTATCCTAGTCCCCGCGCACCCTTATCTATAACTATAAGCGCGTTGCCTGCCCCTTAGGCCCTGGCCGAAGCCGCCGTAGGCGCTATTAACTTCTTCTCGGTAATAAATATATAATAAAGAGCGAAAGGTTAAGTAATAGGTCCTATCCCGTTTTCGTAAAAGGTTGCTAATTTAGTAAACGCTATATTAAAGATATCTTATATAAGGTAAAAATCTTATATAAAGATTATTTTAGTAAGTTTTTTATATATAGATTTTAAAATAGGATTTATTAAGGTTTAAAAAGTATTAATAAATAAGTTATTAGAGTTAGTAATAGTATTAAATTAACCTTTACTTATATATAAGTGCTATCGGGACTAGTTAAGCTTTTAGGTTTTACTATTAAGTATTATTAGTACTAATAACGGACTAGGAGGCGGACTACCTTATAACCCCGCGTTTAAAGTTATTCCCTTAGCGGAGTTAGACTCTAAGAGGCAGAAAGCACTAAATTCTTATAATATTATAGCGTTAAGTATAAATAGGGACCTTAATTATTTAAAGTCGTGAAAAGTTAGCACTATAGCTATAACTCCCCCCCCTTATAAGCGCTAATAATATATCTTTTTTATTATTATTATTATTTTTACTATTACTATTAGTAAATAAATTATTATTAGGAGCTTTTTAGAAGAACTTAGCATTATTAGCAGCTTTAAAAGCTTCTTTATCTTTTTTATCCTCTTCCTTATCTTACTCCTTAGCGTTCTCCTCTTTACTTTCTTTATCTTCTATATTATAGAAGTTATTTATAATTATATTACCCTCTCTTATTTTTTTAATAGCTTAGCTCTCTTTTTTAATAATTAGTAAGCCCGCGTCTTGTTTCTACGCCTTCTTAGCAGCTTATTACTTTTTATAAGCCTTCCTTTATTCCTAGTATTAGTTTAGCTATTTCCTAATATTATTAAATACCTTATTTTTTATAATTTTATCTTAAATATATAACGATAATTACTTTATAAGTATAGTTTATTTTATATTCTTTTTTATAAAAATATAAGCTATAATTAATACCCGCTCGCTTTAAATATATAATACTTTTATAATAAGCTATATAAGTTATAGCGTAGCTAGCTTAATTATTAAGTTAGACGCTTTCTCGCTATTATTACCTAACTTATTATATATAATTAGCGCTATATTATAAAAACTAAGGCTTTATATCTTCTATTAATATAAGTTAAATTTATTTATAATTATTTAGCAAATTTTTACTATAGTTCCCTTATTAGTTAGGATATTCTAACGCTATTTAAACATTATACGATTTTAAATCTAAGTATATATAATTAGATAAGCTATTACTACTATATCTTTTCCCTTTTTTTCGCTATATTAAAGATTAACTAGCATAATAAATCTTTTTTATTAGTAATAAGGTATTATTCCTTTATAAGTATCTTAGCCCGCCCTTTTCCTTTTTTCTTTATTAATACTAGTATCTTTTTAATTGCTATATATAAGTTAATAATAAGCTCTTAATATTATTATAAGGGGACCTTATTTTACTTACCTTTTACTTTTAACGCTTTCGTAATCTTTATTAATATTAATAAGGAAGTTTATTTAGCTACCCTTTTTCTTACTAATATAAATACCGATACTTTATTTTCTTTTAATACTTTATAAATAAAAGTTAATATTTTAATATTATACTTAATACCGAAATATATATCGGTAAACTACGTCCTTTTTATAGCCTTATTAATTTTAACTATTTTCTAATATACCTTAGTAAACTTATTTTACTTTACGTTTAACTTATTACTATCCTTAAAAATATCCTTTATTTTAATAATTAGTATTTTAATAAGAATATCTTAATTATCTAAATCCTCCTTATTAAAAAGATTAATAAATTCCTTACTTAAAACCTTTATAATATATTAATATTTTATTCTTAATAAGGAACTAAAATACTTATATTTTTTTATCTTTAGACTAATCCTCTTTTACTTTCTTCTTAATCTTTAATTTCGTAACTTGTGTAGCTTACTTAGCTTTCTTTTTAACATCTTTCTTTTTTACAGCTATCTTCGCTGCTATTTTTATAATTTTGCTTACTAACTTCTCCTTTATTTTCTAAAACATAGGAGTTTTCTATACTAGCTCTCGCGCCTTTTTTAGCGTTTTACTACTAATTATTACCTTTTATAACGCCCTTATCTTACCTAGCGTTAACTTTTTAAAACTTATAAATAATCTAATAATTATAAGTTTCTTACTTATAAATCTAATATCTATAAGGCTTATAAATTATTAATATAACTTAGCTAATATTTAATTAATTTATTTACGCTTTAATAACTTAACGCTTAGCGTTATAAGTTTCTTTTACTTATTAATTTTTAATAGTATCTTAGCTAATATTTTTAATTTTTATAAAGTAAGTTTTAGCTTTTATACCTTAATAAGCGGCTTATTACCTCCTTTATTTTTCTTTATAATAGTAATAAGCGGCCCTCTTAGCGTAGTAGTTAAGCGTCTAAAGATATTAGTCTCTTATAAGAGAGGCAGTTAGTTCGAATCCGGCGGAGGGCACGGGTATTTTTCACCCTAACTATATAGCCGGGGTACGGTCCGACCTTAGCATAACCCTAGTAGGAGTAGTAACCTTGCCGGGCTCCTTTCCTCCCTCGGTAGGAGTAGTAACCTAGCCGAGGCTTAAGTAAGGTAAAGCGTAAGGTAAGGGTATAATTAGATAATATAAGTTATTAGAAAAATAGGTCCCTTTTAATAGCGATTATAATCCGGTAATAAAGTATAATTATAAAGTAATATATCTTCGCTATAATATCTACTAATATATATACCGGAATTATTTAGAATTTAGATAAGATATATAATAAGAAGTATAAGTACCTCTTACTTAGGATTAGCGTAACTTCGGATATTTCTTATAATAATTAAGCTTTCCGATATAACGTAATTAGCTTATAAGCTAGCCGAATATATTAAGTAAAGGGTTTTTCCCTAGGGCACTCCGGTTTTTCCTCTTTATAAAATAATTATATATTTAGATACCTATATAGGTTATTAGAGTAATATAATATATAATAGTAATAAGCGACGTTTTACTTAAAATCCTTATACTATATTAATAAATACCTTATATAGCGCGACTAAATTACTTACGCTTAAGGCCCTTACTACTTAATATTATTATAGCTTTATTTAATATTACTATACTTATCTTTTTCTATATTTTTATAAGCGTTTTAATATTATAATTATTAGTTAGCCTTCGTAGTGCGTATATAGGAGTTAATAGCGATTACTAGTACTAAAAGTATAATTCTTCTAGTTTATAATATTTATCTATATCTTCTTTAAAATAAAGGGAATTCTACGTTTACTTATATATAAAATATCTTTATATATACTCTTTTCTTCTATACTCGATATTAGATTAGATATAATCTAATCTCTTCCTAAAACTAATCTGATATCGACTAGAAGTTTATTAAAGCTTCTATTTAAAATACTATAATAAAAATATAATCGAAACTTACCTTACTTCTTATTACCTAAGTCCCTCTAATATATCCTATATAATATACCCCTTTTCCCCTTATCCTAAGTATATATAAATCTTATTTTATACTTATATAAATTTTAGTTATTCTTATATAAGTTTAATATTAGTAATTATTTCTTTTTTAAGAAAGGGTAATTCCTCGGCCTATACTAAGTTTAAGCGTTTCTCCTTTTAAGTTATAAAGCCTTAGATTTAGATATTAAAAATATTAATATTAATTAAGCGTTTTAGCGCCTTATTCGGATTATCCTTAGTTATAGCGTTTATAAGGTTATCTAAACTATTTATTTATCTAATTTCCTCGATTTCTTAGTTTTTATAAGACTCTCTTATTAATATAATATTAATTATTAACCTTTTTGTTTTCGTAATTTTAAGCTTTACTAGATATTTATATAGCGAGTATAAGTTAGTATAGATAATAGTCTAGATTACGCTTAATCTAAGTTCGGACCGAATTCTTATTAATATTAAGCTAATAAAGATACTAATATTAAAGCTAGCTAATATCCTATATATTTCGGATATTAATATAAACTATATTACCTTTTTATACTTTATTAAGCTTTAGTAGATAATATTCTTAATATTAGAATATATATATTACTAGCTGCTTAGGAATATAATACGCGTTAAATACGCGTAACACGTATCGCAGAGATTACTATCTCTATATAAATAAAGTAGGAGGTTAGAGGTATATATAAAGAGAAGTCTAACTCGAGATAATACCGATCTAAGATTAGTATAATATTAATATAATATATATTATTAATACGATAAGAATTAAGGGTAGGAGGGAGTATAGCTAGAATATATATATAATATATTTATTTTTCTATACTTTTTAAGAAAGAGATAAGTTATAAGTAAAGTTATTATTTAATCTATTATAATTTTATTAGCTAAAGTATATTATATAATAAATATAATATTCCTATACGCTATATAATCTAAATAAGTTACCTAAACCTTATTATTTAAGTTAATATAATATATATATTTTAAGTTTAATCTATTAGTATCTTTATTATAAGAAATTTATAATATAATTCTAGCTACTTATTTAGCTTAAGAAAGAAACCTAACCGATACTAATTAATAATAAAGCTAAGTTATATTATAAACTTAACTACCTTTTATTACTTAAAACTTAGTTAACTAATATAAGCTAAAATACTAGCTTTATTATTATTTAACCTTAGTTTAAATTAGAAATAGAAAAGTAATTTAGATAGTAAATATTTATTAAAATACTAATTTCTAAGAAATTATAATTATTATTTTAATAATATATAAATATATTTTAACTAATATTTAGTTAGTAACTTAATAATTCGGATATCTTAGTACTTAGTAATAACTTACTATAAGTTAATATTATCTATTCTTTCTTCTCTTTATTTTTAGTTTAAAATTTTTAGGAACTTATTTCGATTTTAACTTAAAATCTTATTAACCTTAAATTAGTTTTAATAATTACTTTATAACTATTATTTACTAAGCTTTTATAAGTTTAATATTAGAAATCTCTTATAATTAAGTTAATTTAGTAATATATAAAAGATAAAAATAATAAAATATAAAAGTAATAAAAAAAGAAAAAGTAAAATCCTTAGAATTAAAGTCCCTTACTTTTACTCCTAATACGGATATTTAGGAGAACGCGATACGTAATAATTACGTAAAGCTAGCCGAGTAATATTACTATATTAGTAATATTAGTTAGATATTAACTTAAATATAAATAAAGATTAAATTATTATTAAACTTACTTTAATATATTAATCTTTATATAAAGGCGTATTATTACTTATAAATATAGTAAAAGCTTACGTAAAGGTAATAATAGCTAAGATAATTTATTAAGTTAATATTAGTTTATATAAAGTTAAGTTTTAATAAGCTATATATATATTATTATATTAAATATTTTTTTTAATATATTAGTAATAAGTAATTATTAGCTAAAATACTTATTCCTAATAAGCGTTAATAGCTAGCTTTTACTTACTTATATAGCTAATATAATTTTAGTACGGGGGTACCTTTTTAATATTACTACGCTTAATATTATCGCGCTATACTTAAGATAATAGCGTAAGTAGCGGCGAAAATATAAAAAAATTACGCTTAGCGGGTTATACTTAATAGGGCGTAATAAGCGTTACCGCTAATATAGGTAACGGTATTTATAAGCGCGAGCGAAAAGTAATCGCGGATATTATAAAAGGAGCTTATAAGGGGCGCGTAAAGGAGATAGGAGTAAAACGCGCGTAATATACGTTTAAAGCTAAGTTTAGAGTATATTAGAAACTAGGTTAATTTTAACTTATAGCTAATATAAATTAAAGCTAGAATTAATATACTTTTACGCTATTAGCAAATTAAAGCTTTAAGAGTATTATCGTTATTAATATTATTCTTAGATTTAGGATTTAAAATAATAATCTAATAACCGCGCGGAGCGGTAGGTATACGAGGGGGTAGTCCTAATATATAATAAATCTTAAGTTAAGGTTAGTAAAAGCTTACTATAATACTAATTCGGGATTAACTTAAACTTACCTTTTTATATATAATAATAATAATAATAATAATAATAATAAAAATAATAAAAATAATAAAAATAATAAAAATAATAAAAATAATAAAAATAATAAAAAGAGAAAAAAAATAAAAAGCTTAGGCGAGGGGTAATTTATAAGTAAGGTGCTAAATTACTAATTTACTTTACTAAATAAGGTATATACCTACCCCTTTTATAAGTAATATATTAGTATATACTAACCTCTTTTACGGATATAAGAGGTATATACCTCTTAGGTATAAATACCCCCCCCCCCCCCTTTTAAAATTTTTTTTCCTTTCCCTCTTTATAATTATTTTAGTTTTTCTTATCTATTTTTCGCGGATAACTTAGTAACGATTTACTAAGTATCGCGTTCTTTATTTAGTATACTATACTACGTTTATTTTTCGTTTCTCTAATCCTCGGACTAGAAAGAGAAAAGCTACTAGGGGAGTATAATACCCTTACTATGCCCCCGGAGCTACGATATAAAGAAGAATAATATACGTTATAAAGGCGTTAAACTACCCCGGGGGTATAGTAATAATAATTAAATAGCGAAGATAAGGCTAGAGATAATAAGACTAAATTAATAAATATTATAATATAGGAATAAGAAATATTATAGGGATTTAACTACCGGCCTTATAGCTATCTAAAAGTAACTAAAGCTACGGAATTAGCTAATAAACTTAAATATTCTATTATAGCGTTATATTATATTTTCTTAGAAATAATATATAATATCGTAACTATTACCTTATAGCCCTTATCTATTTTTAATAATATAAAAAGATAATATAAAAAATAATTCGATATACGTTACCTTAGAAAGTAATATTAGAATTAGTAAGAAAATAATTAGATATTTACCTAATATCGACCTAAACTTATTAATAAATTAGTAAAGTAAAAGGTATCTATAAGACCTTAAATTATATAAGTTCTTAAAGGTAGAAAAATAATTCGATTTACGATAGCTACTAAAAAAACTTAATTATACCTTAACTACCTATATAGTAAAACGAATATTCCTAACTAGAAAAGAAAAATTACTAATATTAGAATATATATATTATTAGCTATTTAAGAATATAATACGCGTTAAATACGCGTAATATATATTATAAAGATTACTATCTCTATATAAATAAAATAATAGGTTAGAGGCACGTATAAAGAGAAGTTAAACTTAAGATAATACTAATCTAAAATTAATATAATATTAATATAATATATATCGTTAATATAATAGGAATTAAGGGTAGGAGGGAATATAGCTAGAACGTATATATAATATATTTACTTTTCTATATTTTTTAAGAGAGTAATAAGTTATAAATAAAGTTATTATTTAATCTTTTATAACTTTATTAGCTAGAGTATATTATACGGTAGATATAATATTCCTATACGCTATATAATCTAAATAAGTTACCCGAACCTTATTATCTAAGTTAATATAGTATACGTGTTCTAAGTTTAATCTATTAGTATCTTTATTATAAGAAGTTTATAATACGACTCTAGCTACCTATTCGGCTTAGGAAGGATGCCTAACCGACACTTAGAGAGCGTAAACTTATCTTTACTACTAGTCTTTTATCTAAATATAATAATATATTTAATTTATAAGGATAGGTTAAAATTATTTTTAAAAAAACCGTTAGTAAAAATATAAAGTTTTATACTATTTAGCGGTATAGGGATATATCGTAATCCTTAATTTTAGTACTTTTATTATTATCGTAGCTTTTTATTAAGCTTTTTATAATTTTTTCTATTTAGAGATTATTTTTAGGTAGCGATAAAAAGATTATAAGCGGCTTTAAGTTAATAGATAGAGGCGATATAAGTACCTTAGGTATATTATTCGAGGTATTATTAAGCGTAATTTAGGGCGGAGTAATTAATAAGTCGAATTTTAGCCGCTTAGCCTTTTTATCGAAAGGAGATTAAACTTAAGGTAAGGTTAATCTAAGATTTATTAAAATCCGTAATATCCCTAGCTTAAAGGATAATCTTAAATTTAGTATAAGACTAAGCGGCGGTTATTTACTTATTTTTTAATTATTTAAAAGCCTTTATATTAAGTATAAAAATATCGTTAGTTTATAAACTAATAAGCTTAAAACGCGCTTAATTATTATACTTAATAAGGAGGTAAGTATCGAAAGTTAACGTTTATATCTATAGCTATTAAAAATAGTAGTTTTAGTAAGTTTAAAATTAATAAATACTAGCCTCCGTAATACTATATAATAGCTTAATAATATAAATTATAATATCTAAAAAATACCGGTCCTTTATCTTAAGGGGAAGCGTAGCGATAATAATCCTTTTAAGGTTAGATTATAATTATAAGTATACTTAAGTAATATTATATAGGGCTAGTTTAAAGCCTAATAGAAAGGTAGCCGGGGTAAAAGCGAGAATAAGCTACTAGCTAACTTATTATATTATTAGAAACTAGGTAAGGATAATATCTTTACCCTTATCGCTATAACTTATAATAATAAGCTTAGATTTTTCGTATAAGTAATTAGTACCTATCCTCTTAATTTCCTAAATTATATAGGCTTTAAAAATATAAATATTATAATACTTAATAATATTATATTTTTTAAAGAAAAAGATATTATAGCTAATAAGGTTATTAATTTCCTAAATATCTAAGGCCTTAAAAAATTAGCTAGCTATTATAATCTTTCCTTTAACTTAAAACT
Source organism: Ophiocordyceps camponoti-saundersi (nom. inval.) (assembly GCA_003339415.1). Classification (NCBI taxonomy): domain Eukaryota; kingdom Fungi; phylum Ascomycota; class Sordariomycetes; order Hypocreales; family Ophiocordycipitaceae; genus Ophiocordyceps; species Ophiocordyceps camponoti-saundersi. The sequence continues at coordinate 8,006 of PDHQ01000230.1, read as the reverse complement.
TAAGAGATAACGATATATTATCTTTTTCTTTTTATATTATAAAGGCGTTATCTATAAAGAGATTTTAAGGAATATATATAATAATCCTTAGATAGGGCGTTATTTAGAATAGCGCCGAAGTTAAGTTAATATTAGGAGGAGGTAAAGTTAATATCGATTCGGGGCTTATATATAGAGGTATTAAAAAGGGGCGGATATACGTAGACCGGAAAGAATAAAATCTATATAGGAGATTAATAGTAACGTTATAGCTATTAATAAAAAGAAAGGTATATAGTCCTATTTATTTACTAAGTTTACGCTAAACGCGAACTTAGCTATTTAGAGGTAGCTATAAAATATTAAAAATATTAGGGCTATTTCGTATAGATAAAGTATTACGGACTATCTATTAGGTATAATATTTTCGGAGTTTAGTTATAGCTATCTAGATAGCGGTAGCTTATTATAAAGTAAAAGGAGTTAGAGCTAAGTTAAGGTATATATATAAGTAAGCTTTAAAAACTAAAAAAGTTAGAATAAGTTTATTAGGTCCTATTATATTATTAATTACTTTTATAGCTATTTATAGGATAGAATCTTAACTAATATTAGGTTAAAGTTCGGCTAAGATTACCTTATAAGCGCGTTAAAAGGGGGTATAATATTATTTAACTTTTCTAACTAACTAATATACCTTAACGGGGACTTAAATATATATAATACCTAAGGTAGTAGCCTTAGAATAAAACTCCTAAAAATTAAAGTTTTTTCTAATATTATAATAAATAATATTAGGGGGTCTAAGGTAGGGTTAGAAAAAAATCACTTATAAGTGATTATGTGAGTGATTTTTCGTGATTTTTTTTTCCGTAATTTAAATCACTTATAAGTGATTTTTTTTATCTATAATTTAAATCACGTAAAAAAAATTATATTATAAGTGATTTTTTTAAAAAAATTATTTATAATTTTTTATAATTTTTTCTAAAAATAGATTTATATAATTTTTCTAATTAAGAATAATAAATAACGCTTATAAAAGCTAAGAAAATAAGAAATTACGAATTTTAAAAAAGAAATTAATATTATAAAGTAAGAAAAAGTATAGTAAAAAAACTATAAAATAAATAAATAAATAAATAAAAAACTTTTATAAGTTAATTAGAAAGCTATAAGTATAATATAGTTCTTCTTAGTTTTTTAATATTTTTTTCTTAATTTTAAAAAAATTATATAAAGAGATATAAAAATATTAGTAAATTTCCCTTATATAAATTAATAATATTATATAAAGCTTAAAAAAGCTATAATAAGTTATATTCTATATATAATAAAATAAGCCTTATCTAATTTATATTTATTATTTTATTATATTTTTAAGTATTTATATAATATTTTTAAAAAAATACTTAAAACTCCTACCTTATACTAAACTCTTAGAATACTAATATTTAAATTAACTTATAGATATAAAAGATAAAAATAGAAAATAAATTATATAAGAAACTTTATTATAAAGAGCATATTATATAAAAATCTTAATATTATAGTTATTTTAATAAGCTAGAAATAAAATAAAACGTCTTTTTTCTACTTTTTAAGAAACCGAGTTTCTTTTCTCTTTATAAAATCTTAATAAAGCTTTATATAAAAAGTAATAATTTTATTATCTCGCTAATTAATAAGCTTATAAATAAGAAAAAATAGGAAAAAAATATTATATTATTTCTTTATTATAAAAACTTAAAAAAAATATTTTAATTATTTTTTATAATATTATTTTTAATTATTTAAAAAAGTATATTTTTATAAAAATATTATAATTAATTATAATTCTTTTATTATTATAAGAATCTTAAGTTTTTAAAATACTTATAACTTATTTAAATAATTCTATTTTTTTAATATTTTTTAAAATTATTTTATCTATTTTTTTAAAAAAAATAAAAATATTATATTTTAAATATTATAAATATTTACTTAGGAAAATGTTGTACGGCCTACCCTATAGGCCTCCCTCTTAGTTAGTCAGCGCTGCCGGCCCTCTTCTAGGGCCTGGCCTTGCCACACAGACCTAGCACAGTGATAACACAGACATCAACAATCAGGAATATCAACACCTTCATCAGTGCTGCTGTGCAACAGGTTATGACCCCTCTGCGCTTCGCGCAAATTGCATTTTGAGTCCGCTTTTCATAGCTTCCTACGGCACACGATGAAGAAGAAGAAAAAGAAGGGCCCGGCCCGGCCCCCTAGGACCTAGGACCTAGGAAACCGACTGATGAAAATTTTTCCTGATTTTTCCTGATTTTTCGACCCGGCCTTTCGACCCGGGATTTTCCTACTAAAAAGACTAAAAAAAAACACCCTATCTACGGAAGCCCGCGGGAGCCTACGAGAGCCTATCCAGAATCTGATCAAAATTTGAAAAAAATACACGACAATGAAGAGCAAATTGGACCAAAGACTGAGAGTCCATGTTAGTCAAGTACTGCCAGAGAAGCAGAAAAGAGCCGCCATAAAAGGTCATCAAGAGAGCTATTTAGCCTGATGGTAAGAGCTTTGATTATCGACAAAAACGACGGATCTAGGAAGACGGCCGGAAGGGATAAAAAATGAAGCTATTTTCAGTTTGTTGTGGGCTGCCCACGGTGGCAGCGCTGGGGGGTAGTGTTGTACGGCCTACCCTATAGGCCTCCCTCTTAGTTAGTCAGCGCTGCCGGCCCTCTTCTAGGGCCTGGCCTTGCCACACAGACCTAGCACAGTGATAACACAGACATCAACAATCAGGAATATCAACACCTTCATCAGTGCTGCTGTGCAACAGAAAATAAGCCTTTTTAATTATTTTAAGTATTTTATAATTATCTATATTTTATAAAAATTTATATATAAAATCTTTAAAAAGTTATAAGTTAGGAAAAAGTAGGCCTTTCTATTTTAAGTAAATAGGGCGTTTTTTCTACTTATTTCTAAGAAGGAAAAGTATAAAACCCCGCACTAGCTTTTAGAAATACTAGGAAATATACTTTTGCTAACGTTACTACTTTCTACCGCTATAAAAAAATAACTAAGGTACTTATAAAAGTCCCGAAAATGCTAAGCAATACTAGAATTTTCCGCGCTTCCTAGCTACTTACCTTATATACCGAATTTCTTACGTTCTAGTAGTAGAAAGTATAGTCTTTTTCTTCTTTACTTATATATAATAAAATATTAGTAATAAATTAAGAAAAAATATATTTTAAAATTCTATAATAGTTATTCGCTAATTTTACTTTTAGAAATATTTTTAATTTATTTTTATATAGCTTTTTAAAGCCTTAATAATTAATATATATATTTATTTTTTTCTTTTATATTAAAAAAATTATATTATTATAAGGTTTTCCTAATTAAGAACTATTTTAAGCTTTATAAGCTATCTCTTTATTTTTATCTATTTTTACTTAAATTATTTTCTCTTTATTTAAATTTATATAAAATCTTTTCTTTAATAAATTTATTATATACTTAGGAAAATAAGCCTTTTTAATTAATTTAAATACCTTTTAATTATCTATTTCTTATAAAAAACTATATATAGAATTTTTAAAAAGTTATAAGTTATAAAAAAGTAGGCCCTTCTATTTTAGGTAAGTGGGGCGTTTTTTCTCCCTCTTTCTAGGAGGGAAGAGTATAAAACCCCGCACTAGCTTATAATATTTTAGAAATACTAGGAAATATACTTTTGCTAACGTTACTACTTTCCACCGTTATAAAAAAATAACTAAGGTACTTATAAAAGTCCTAAAAATACTAAGTAATACTAGAATTTTCCGCGCTTCCTAGCTACTTACCTTATATACCGAATTTTTTACGTTCTAGTAGTAGAAAATATAGTCTTTTTCTTCTTTACTTATATATAATAAAATATTAGTAATAAATTAAGAAAAAATATATTTTAAAATTCTATAATAATTATTCGCTAATTTTACTCTTAGAATTATTTTTAATTTATTTTTATATAGCTTTTTAAAGCCTTAATAATTAATATATATATATTTATTTTTTTCTTTTATATTAAAAAAATTATATTATTATAAGGTTTTCCTAATTAAAAACTATTTTAAGCTTTATAAGCTATCTTTTTATTTTTATCTATTTTTACCTAAATTATTTTCTCTCTATTTAAATTTATATAAAATCTTTTCTTTAATAGATTTATTATATATTTAGGAAAATAAGCCTTTTTAATTAATTTAAGCACCTTTTAATTATCTATTTTTTATAAAAAATTATATATAGATTTTTTAAAAGGTTATAAGTTATAAAAAAGTAGGCCCTTCTATTTTAGGTAAGTAGGGCATTTTTTCTGCCTCTTTCTAGGAGGGAAGAGTATAAAACCCCGCACTAGCCTATAATACTTTAGAAATGCTAGGAAATATACTTTTACTAACGTTACTACCTTCTACTGCTATAAAAAAATAACTAGGGTACTTATAGAAAGTCCCGAAAATACTAGGAAATACTAGAATTTTCCGCGCTTCCTAGCTACCTACCCTATATACCGAATTTCCTACGCTCTAGTAGTATAAAGTATAGGAATTCCCCTTTTAACTTTCTCTTTCTTTTCTTTTTCCTTTCTTTAACGATTTCTACTTCGTTTCTTATCTAAATTCGATAAAAAAAGCACTATTCGCAACCTCTTCTTTTCTTTTTAATTCCACTAATTACGTAACTCTTTTTATTATATTTACCTTATACGCGCTTACCGAAGCCTCTGCTTCCCCTACTTCTAAGTTTTCGGAAGGTCTTAAAGTTATAGAGGCTAGGCCCTTTAGGGCCGGGCCTAATACCTCTTCGTTTTTTAAACGTTCTTCGTAGCCTACTTTAGGCGTTAATTCTTAAGCTTCGTTTATTACCGAAAAAGAAGAAAAAGGTAAAAAAAGTAAAAAAAAATAGTAAAAATAGTAAAAAAAATACTAATAAATTTATAGTAAAAAAATAGGAAAAAGGAAAAAACCTAGAAAAAAATACGCTTCGAACTAATTATTCTATATCGAAATATAATAAGGAAAACTTTAAGTTAGAGCCGGATTTAAGCCTTAAGCCTTATATCTTTTAGTATAAGCTTTTTACGAGGAAGCTTTTACTTATTAATTTATAGTAATAGCGCCGAGTCTTATATATTTATACTACGTAAGTATATATATTTTTTTTATTTTTTTCTCTTTATTAACTATTTATTATAGCTATAATAAGGCCTTCGAATATATAATTAATTAGAAGATCTATATAAACTTAGGAAGGCATTACGAACGCTACTACGAAGGTATAGCTTTTAGTAAAGAAAGTGAAAAATAAGGAAGAAAGAGAAGTAAGTTTTTATTTATTTATTTATTTAATTATTTATTACTAATATTTTACTTTATTTAGAGCCTTAAGGAGAGAAACCTAACTTTTTTAAGGAATTTTAAGCTAAAAAATAGCGTTTAGAGTTTAATTTAACTAAGGCTTATAAGAAGATTTTATCCTTTTTAATTAGTAATAATATCTCTTTTAACGCTATTAGCTTAGCCTCTTTTTCGGAGCTTTTAAGCTTCTATAACCTATAAGTTCTTTATTTTTCTTTATTTTATTTACTTCTTTTTAACTCTTTTTAACTATTTTTAACCTTTTTTAACCCTTTTTAACCTTTTTTTTAACTTATATTACTAATTTCTTTACTAGGGCCTATTTTAAAATTTACCTAACAAAGCTTAAAAAGCTTTTAAATAACGAATTTAAAGAAAAGCTTAATTTGCTTAATAGCAAATTAAATAAGTATATCGAAAACCTTAAGGTTTTTAACCTTATATTCGATATCTAAACCTCGAACGCTTAAGCAGCGTATATAGGGATTATTTTAACGTATATTTCCTTAGATTTTACGTTAAATTATTACCTTATTAGTAAGTTTATTTATTATTTTTTTCTTTCTTTTTAACTATTTTATTAATTAAAAAAACAGGCTTTTACGAATTATCCGAACGCTATATAAGCGTTTATATCCTCTAAGAAGCTCTTCTTACTTTAAGCCCTTATCCGGCTTTAAATTATTTAATAATTTTTAGGTAAGTTATTTTATTATTATTTATTACCCTTAGGCTCTTAGCCTAGCTTTTATAAGGCTTTTTAACTAATATTTTAATAGCTTTATAAGGGAAAACGCGGGCAATAATAATACCTTTGCAGCCTCTTATAAAGAGGCTTATTTAAGCCTTTTTTCGAAGAGTTTTAAGGGAGATTTGCGCTATATAGCGTATATTATTAACCTTATAATATAAGATATGCTAAAAGCTTTCCTTTCTTCGGCCTTAAATAACGCTATTTTATTTAACTATATTAATTTAGAAATAATAGCTTTAGAAATAGATAATATAGAAATATAGATAAAAGATACGAATTTTTCTAGTAAGTATTTTTTATTTATTTATTTATTTATTTAACTAATTTTTTTTAGTACTTTTTAACGGGCTTCGACGTGTTATTACTATTTTAAAATATAATATAGAGCTGAAAAAACTCTTTAAAGAAGGGCTTAAAAGAGCAAAAAACTAAGGCACTATTCCTTCGGATTTAAATAAGGAAAAAATTCCTTTAGGTAAGTATTATTTTTTATTAATAATATTATTTTAACTAATATTTTTTAGATAATACTACGCGCTAGAATTTAACCTTCTATATGCTAAGTATAGCGCTTTAGCTTAAGCTAGTAATTCTTTATACTATAAATAATATAATAAATAAAGAATTAAAAAAGAACGTTATAAATAACGCTAAATAGGAGACCCTAACTAACCTAAAACGACTTTTTAAGATTTTTTTAAAGCCTTCTATAAGGCTCTAAGGATAACTTTATATTACGGCTTTAGAAGCTTTACTTTATATTTATATAATTTATAAAAAGCTAAATTCCTTAGCTATAGATTACGAAATTAAGGCTTAATATACGAATTTAGCCCCGGGACTAGTAAGTCTTTTTTTATATTTTTATTAATTATTTTCTTAGTTAAACTATTATAACCTCTTTCTTTTAAGTATTTTATAAGGGAAAAATAAGCTAGAAAAATATTTTCCTAAAAAACTAACCTGTACTAATTATAAGGGTTACTTATTATACTTATTTAGTATAATCCTCGACCTAAAACTTAAACTTAACTACTTTTAGGAAAATTAGCTTTTAGCCTTTTATTCCGGCTTTAAAAAGGACGTTTTAGATTAGTTTAAAGCTAAGTACTTTAAGTAAGTTATTTTTTCCTTTATTTATTTTTCTTTTATTTATTTTTCCTTTATTTATTTTTACTAATATTATTTTAAGATAAAAGAAGAAGTAACTTAGAAAAATACTACTTTTTCTAAGGCCCCTAGCCTAGCTAATTCTAACTTTTCCGATAACTTTTTTATTAATTCAGATAAAGAAAATAGCCCGGAAGAGTTTATTTTTTACTTTTTAAAGCTATATATTAAGAAAAAGGTAAGTATTAATTTTTTTTAAATTTTTCCCTTTTTTATTTAACTTACTAATTATTTTCAGGATAATATCCTTAAATACTAAAAGTAGCAGAAAGCTAGATTCCTTATTCTAGCTATTTTAGCATAATGTTATTTATTAATTATAGCTACCTCTACTTTAATCGAAAGCGCTTTTTCGATTAGCGCGAATATAATAACTAAAAGCTGGAATTAACCTTATTTAGAAATAATAAAGAAGCTTATTTTACTTAAGAGCTAGAATAAGGATTTAAGCTTACTTAAAAAAGAATATAAGGAAGGTAAAGAAGAGGATTAAATACTTATTATTTATATTTATTTAGCTAGTTTTTTTACTTAGTTTAATCTAGGTTTTTTTAGTTAAATAAATATTTTTTTAAACTTTTATTAGTATTTTTATTAGTATTTTTATTAGTATTTTTATTAGTATTTTTATTAGTATTTTTATTAGTATTTTTATTAGTATTTTTATTAGTATTTTTATTAGTATTTTTATTAGTATTTTTATT